>CAJQUW010005316.1:0-18275 GCA_907163375.1 Prostheceraeus crozeri
AGATAATGTATCGGGGAAGAACAATCTACACGATGTTGCGAAATCTGCCTTGACAGGGAGAGGGTTAACTCCTCGCGTCTGAGAGTGATGCTTACATGACAAAGAATAGAGCGAGAAGCTGTCCCTTCCAAGTTCCAATAAGCATGCGATTAACGTGACTCACACCTTTCATTTCCTATGTGTAAATGAAGTTAGCTGGGACCATTGCTACGTCTTGACTGACTAATGTGCGGGACTGTAAAGACGATTCTCAACTTCGAACTCGCCCATAAGTGTATTACCGTTGTAAATATTATTTTAAAGACAACGTCTCAACGGTGGTGTTTTCGTGCTGCGCGTCTCCTAATTGTTCGCAGTAGTGCTATAAGAGACCCCAGCGGACCAATTGATGGTAATTGGAGAATATGCCTCAATGTTTCAGTTTCCAACAGACCCTGCTTACATCCAAGATGGATGTTGCTATCCCTACGAAAGGATTTTGACTCATTAATGAGAATCACTGAGTGTGTGAGAAAACACTTCAACGACCACGATTCTTCGAAACAACGTCGACCGACTCACGTGAAAAGTAGACAGTCGGGAGAGTAGTTTTATCGCAAATTCTTCAGAAGAAACGAATTGAAATCAAACCTGGCAATTCCTTCAGTGTTCCCGTGAGTGTTAAATATTTCACCAAATCTCCAACTGTTCCCGATCTTCAAATTCGACTGCTGATTCGGGGGGGGACGGGTCCTTTGAGAACAATAGAATTGAGGAATTTGATCAGAGAATCTATTGAGGCTGATTCGTTTGATTCTCTCGATGCTCTGCGTTGAAAACTCAAGTGATTCTTCAAGTCACCTCTCCCCACCAATATTGGTGAAGGTAGATCATCAGTCGAGTGTGTTTTTTAATTAAGTACGTCCAGTGTTTCTTCTAAGCATTCGCAACTTATGGTCCTGTTCACAAAGGCTACGGTGTGATCGTCGACGAAAGCATGAGCGTGCGAGTATTCGTGATGTCCATCAACGTTAGAGAATTCCAACTTTCCATATCTTCAGTGGAGATTTAAGTAAAAACTATTTCTCAACTTTGTAACGTTATTGCCTATACGAATGAATTTGTCAGAAAAACATTTAGATAACAACAGTAGCTCGCATAGTCACCCTAGAACTTCGCCCTGCTTCTTTTCTTGAAACATTTTTAGATTGTGAAAGTCAATCGATGACCCGAATTTGAAATGTACCCACCTAGTTAAATTTTGTTATTGAGCAGTTGCGACTTTGTCAAGTACACAGGAATGCCAGAGAAATTTTCATGTTTAAGACGTTGGCCACTTCTTTTTTGTGGCAGATTACAAGTGCATCTTTGTATAATACAACTTACCGAGATATTTCATTCTGCCCTCTTGGACTACGCTGCGTTCATTGTCTAGAGGATCTGCAGTTGATAACCTGTTCGATTGATCTCGGGTATCTCTGCCAAGGAGATCAAGTTTTTTGGATGACAGAGACAAAAATTGTTTACATGATGATCGACGAAGAGTCTATACTGCTCAGCGTGTAGAAACTCAGAAAATGGACAATTTTGTAGGTTAATATATCGTATGGCATATCAGCCAAGTACCGTTTTGTAACCTTTATGAATTCAGTCGTCTTGTTCAAAAAATATAAGGATGTCGTGGTGTGTTAATTGCTGTGTTGTCGACTTAATTCCGATATTTTGTACAATGAGTTTATGAGTGGTCATAGTTATGTCAAATTGATTCACTTTTTCGTGTTGTTGCTGTTTACAACTGACAATCATGTGATTAAACCGCTCTTTTTTCATGCGACTTTGTGGTTTTTTAACTACGAATGTTTTAACACGAAATTTTTGTAAATATTGTAAAATTATGTCAAAAAAAAAGAATACTGTTAGCGGAAATGCTTGCAAACTGGTAATATCAATTTTCTTGTCATATTCTTCATTGCTTTCATTATTTATATAGTGTATAAAGATGGGAATGTGCGCTATACATGAGTTTACTGATATGCAATTAATAGTTGTACATAAGCGATTTAGTATCTTGACTATAGGGTAAATGAGTGTATATGTGTTCTAATCTACTAATGTAAAGTAACCCTCATTATGTCAGTTAGTTGCGACGTTTGTTGTTCTTCCGTCACACAAAAGATATTATAATCTATACATTCCCTGGTATAGGTTGTACATCATTCTATGAAAGTCTCACTTTGGCTTCGTTCCCTGATGGAAAAAACATTCTGGCTGCCGGAATATTTTGTTTATTTGATTAGTATATCAGTTGGTCACTCAAGAAAATCATGAACAAGAAGCGCACACTAAGCTAAAAATAGCGCTAGACTCTGGAAAGAAAAACTCGAGACAATCGCCTAAGATAAATACGTCGAAATCTGTCACAAGCAAAGTTTAGCATGTACGTACACAGCGATTGTATATATAAATCGACGTTACATTATGTAAGAACCATTAGTAGATTACACCAACCTACTCACAAACCAAATACTCAATAAACATGCGAACTTAATTTTCCGGCACCTCTATCATGTTATATCTTAGAAAAACCATTGTTAAAGGACGAATATATTACTGGATGACCACAAATACAATTCTTTTTTTGCTTTTTTTGTTCGTATTATAAAGGAAAGTTATAAAACAAATTAAAGTTAAAAATTATAATGATAAAAAAATTAACAATAACCCATTTACCAAAAAATTATGGACTTCCAAATTCCTAATTTTCCCAAAAAAACAAAAGTTTTTTGGGTTAGTAGTGTATCATTAACGGGTCCATGCATATCAAGAAAATTTGCAAAAATGTCTATGGATCATGCTACTCATTACGTTGTAGAGTATGCCTTCTCGGATGTGACGGGTTGACCATCGTTTAGAGTGAGGGTCGTGTGATGAAGTCTAGCCGTACCAATACTCCGTACCACATCGACAAAATTCCCGGGGCGTTGGTACACTCTCAAAAACAGCATTTACACATAATTTTAGAGTGTGCCAGCTTGTGCCACCAGTAATTTTTCAAAATAATGCGCAGTCAGCAGTTTGCGAAGAAAATCGTCCATCAAAACTTCGAGGTAGTGTAACGGATGTCGAACGTTAGCCGCTCCCATTTACAGCCAAAATCTTAAATGCCTCTTTAGAATTGTTCAACCACATGGACGTAGTCTAAAACATGTGCCACCACTACTTTGTCCAAAATATCACAATACTTACTGGAGAAAAATTTGAGCCCCAATGCGACCTCAAAGTGGTACGGCATGTGAATTAGCCGTACCACTTGTTGAAAATCGCGTGTGCCACTCGACTCAACACACCGGGAATACACCTGTATTGGGAGAGTGTGCAGCTTGTGCCATCTCAGACAGCCCTAACTCTGCGTAGAATCCGCAACAAATGCGGATTTTCGGTCCTCAGCCCACGACCACAGGCCATCCGTACCACTTTGTGAAAATTCGGCGTGGTGCCCACTCGAATCAACACACCCAATACACTCTATTGGGAGTTGTGCCAGCTTGTGCCACCATCAGACAGCCCCAACTCTTCGTTAGAATCCGCACGAAAATGCGGATTTTCGTTCTCTCAGCCTCGCCCACAGCCCATCCGTACCACTTGTGAAAATCGCGTGTGCCACTCGAATCAACACACCGAATACACTTATTGGGAGTGTGCCAGCTTGTGCCACCCCTCAGACAGCCCCAACTCTGCGTAGAATCCGCACAAATGCGGATTTTCGTCCTCAGCCACGCCCACAGCCCATCCGTACCCCTTGTGAAAATCGCGTGTGCCACTCGAATCAACACACCGAATACACTTATTGGGAGTGTGCCAGCTTGTGCTACCCCTCAGACAGCCCCAACTCTGCGTAGGATCCGCACAAATGCGGATTTTCGTCTTCAGCCAACCCCACAGCCCATGCGTACCACCTGTCAAAATCGCGTGTGCCACTCGAATCAACACACCGAATACACTTATTGGGAGTGTGCCAGCTTGTGCCACCCCTCAGACAGCCCCAACTCTGCGTAGAATCCGCACAAATGCGGATTTTCGTCCTCAGCCACGCCCACAGCCCATCCGTACCACTTGTGAAAATCGCGATGTGGTCACTCGAATCAAACACACCGAATACACTTATTGGGAGTGTGCCAGCTTGTGCCACCCCTCAGACAGCCCCAACTCTGCGTAGAATCCGCACAAATGCGGATTTTCGTCCTCAGCCACGCCCACAGCCCATCCGTACCACTTGTGAAAATCGCGTGTGCCACTCGAATCAACACACCGAATACACTTATTGGGAGTGTGCCAGCTTGTGCAACCCCTCAGACAGCCCCAACTCTGCGTAGAATCCGCACAAATGCGGATTTTCGTCCTCAGCCACGCCCACAGCCCATCCGTACCACTTGTGAAAATCGCGTGTGCCACTCGAATCAACACACCGAATACACTTATTGGGAGTGTGCCAGCTTGTGCCACCCCTCAGACAGCCCCAACTCTGCGTAGAATCCGCACAAATGCGGATTTTCGTCCTCAGCCACGCCCACAGCCCATCCGTACCACTTGTGAAAATCGCGTGTGCCACTCGAATCAACACACCCAATACACTTATTGTGAGTGTGCCAGCTTGTGCCACCCCTCAGACAGCCCCAACTCTGCGTAGAATCCGCACAAATGCGGATTTTCGTCCTCAGCCTCGCCCACAGCCCATCCGTACCACTTGTGAAAATCGCGTGTGCCACTCGAATCAACACACCGAATACACTTATTGGGAGTGTGCCAGCTTGTGCCCCCCCCTCAGACAGCCCCAACTCTGCGTAGAATCCGCACAAATGCGGATTTTCGTCCTCAGCCACGCCCACAGCCCATCCGTACCACTTGTGAAAATCGCGTGTGCCACTCGAATCAACACACCGAATACACTTATTGGGAGTGTGCCAGCTTGTGCCACCCCTCAGACAGCCCCAACTCTGCGTAGAATCCGCACAAATGCGGATTTTCGTCCTCAGCCACGCCCACAGCCCATCCGTACCACTTGTGAAAATCGCGTGTGCCACTCGAATCAACACACCCAATACACTTATTGGGAGTGTGCCAGCTTGTGCCACCCCTCAGACAGCCCCAACTCTGCGTAGAATCCGCACAAATGCGGATTTTCGTCCTCAGCCACGCACCCGGCCCATCCGTACCACTTGTGAAAATCGCGTGTGCCACTCGAATCAACACACCGAATACACTTATTGGGAGTGTGCCAGCTTGTGCCACCCCTCAGACAGCCCCAACTCTGCGTAGAATCCGCACAAATGCGGATTTTCGTCCTCAGCCACGCCCACAGCCCATCCGTACCACTTGTGAAAATCGCGTGTGCCACTCGAATCAACACACCGAATACACTTATTGGGAGTGTGCCAGCTTGTGCCACCCCTCAGACAGCCCCAACTCTGCGTAGAATCCGCACAAATGCGGATTTTCGTCCTCAGCCACGCCCACAGACCATCCGTACCACCTGTGAAAATCGCGTGTGCCACTCGAATCAACACACCGAATACACTTATTGGGAGTGTGCCAGCTTGTGCCACCCCTCAGACAGCCCCAACTCTGCGTAGAATCCGCACAAATGCGGATTTTCGTCCTCAGCCACGCCCACAGCTACGTACATGTTTTTTAGCTACGCGTGAATGGAGCAGGAATGGATTGAGGAGGAATTCTAGTTGGCATATGCACGAAATGATCTCGAGAAAAAAAAGTTGCTGCTGAATTCACGCGCCCCCTCTTACCTGCTAGAATTGGCACATGTATCTACATTGTGGGATGTATGGCCTGCATAACAATTGCATGTACATGTAATTTGCATAACTTTGTTCCGTGACCGTCACAGTTTTTAAGGACATATTTAGACCTCTTCGGTGTCTTCCCTCCATGAAGTCCTAGCGCTTATCCATCACTTACAATGCAACTCATTACTAAAATTCATGTTCAACTGCAATTGCGGCCTACTATAACCATGCCTCCTTCGTAGCATATTTCTACTGTCCTAATCTGTGGTCAAACATTACTAACAATGCCTGTGGGTAATATGAGCATGCTCTATCATCTATGCAAAACTTACCTGACACATGCCAACTACCATCACTATGACATGCAGGCCTATATGCGCATGAAATATAGAAGTTTTCATTGTGAAACTTTAACTCTTTCTTAAGACACGAGCCAACACGAAACCCTAGGCAACTTATACTCGTCTTGTCCTCTATTCACCTGCAATCCAGATCCGAAGCCCTTATCTCTGGAAACTAGCCCGTTCGCCAACCTTACCTTAACCCTAACACTAGCCAACTGCTATTCAAACACAAATTTAACTGTTATTGGATTTCCACTTCCCATGTCTTGCCCATTCGCCTACTACCTTCCATACACTTAACAAATTAATAACAGCAGGTCCTTAACTTCACATTTTATTCGTATAGAAATTCACACACTGACAGGTTTCAAAAACAGACTAGTTTTCACATGAAAGATACAATTTTACCAAAGATCCAACTTTACCAAAACATATGTCAACAAAGTCGTGACACTGTCCAGTCTACATACCACTATCATACACAGGAATATCACAATTCACCCAAAATGCCACATCATGCTGAAACTCGTTCTTCGCAACAGTTACACTAATTTCCACTATATTGAAGATTTCAGGACACTGAAGTGAAACAGAAGAGAAGTGCACTTTCATTTTCCAGCTCATCAATCCCAATCTTCTGCTCATTGAACAGCTTTGAAATTTGATTCATTGCATGACAACACCAAGACACATCGTTAACGGTTTCTGAAAATCCTTTGGGTTTAGCGTTGACGACCTGTTGAAGAAAAAAGATTATAATATTTACAAGATGTTAATTCTGTCTACTTGATCAACAGTAGAATTAGGATGACGTGACTGTCACAGTCAGATCCACAAATCACAATCGACATTGACTATGATATTCACGAGCAAGAAGCGAGTAAACACGTCTTTAGCTAGATCACGTATTTTGTGCGAAAGAAAATTGGGGTCATTGTTGCTGTGTCCTCATAGAAAATGAAAATGCTCACTTTTCCTGATCCATTGTCGCATTCATGGGTTGTAAATAGTTTTGTCTCAGATTCCTGCTCCTTACCAGGCCACTGTGGCGCGGTTATTCCGACGCAAAAAATTCGTCTGAATAGTAATTTTATTGCTAATCCGTTATTCGCAAGAATTTATGCGTGCGAATAACGATTTCCTGGGTTGCTCACCATCGGTTATGCTGATATTTGATCAAGAATTCATTACATTCTATACGATGATGAAAATCATCCAGCAGCCATTTATAATACATATCCAGATACTTAAACAAATCAATCAAACTACCCTGGTTGATTTATAGAGCTAGGTTTTGATGTCTCCTTAGTCAATGAATACATGCAATCATGAACGCGAAATAAATAAATAATATAATCAATTTATCATTCAATCCAATTAATCTTTTATATTTCATGAGATTAAGCAAAAAATGTTGCGCTCGAATCTCCAACAGCGTCAATCGTCATCATGCAGTGATCAAACTAGATAATAAAAGAATAGCCTTCTAGACGTTTTATCTTTCGTTTTCAGCACGATGTAAATATATGGCACATTGTCATGCGTTGGTATTCTGAGTTCATTGTGGAGTTGCACTTTAACCATGCACTTTAACGAGGATGTTATGAACCATGAAGGACATATTGCAGACCAAAATACATTTGACATGGAATGGAACAGGATGAAGACAGCTTGGATACACAGTGCTGAAAAAGAGTGTGGTCGCAGCAAAGGCTGGGCAGGCATAAGAGACCTGATGGTGGAATTCGGAAGTGTAAAGCGCTGACAAAGAAAAGAAGTTGCGTTTCAAACAATGGCAGCAAAGCAAGTGTGAGGCAACTAAAGCTCTCTATAAAAATGTAAAGAGATAAAATATCACTATCAAATGAGACCGATGAACTGCACTAAAATGAAGTTGAAGATAGTTCATGCAATTGACAATTCATCAAATTGACATAGGGCCTATGCATCAAGCCCTCAAATATGACATATGCATATCAAACATGCTCACTATATCCAATCTTTAATTGCGCATGTAAGTTTATAGCAACGATCACAATTGGCATAAAGCATCTGCTAACATGTAATTATGCCATGCTTCTCCGGAATTTATTTTGTAATATATAAGTATGTATAAAGGTTATTATCATTGCATATCATGTCATTTGCCTGAAATTGAAGGCGTTTTACAATAAACTACTTAGCTACTAATGCTGTCATTCATTATTTTTGTGGCTGTGACAATTTGCAATGCCTATCACGAGCAACGCAGTTCGTTCAGGGGAAGTGAAATTAATTTGAACATGTCACGCAAACTATATTACAGATCAGGCCACATCGAGCCAAAATCCTCTGACACAGCCCCATCGAAAAAATGGGACTAAATACATTTAAATTATATAAGCGAAAAATGGACCTAAACATACAAAAGAATTACAATTTTGAACATGCATGTAGTCAGTCTTTTGATATCAAAATTGCCATACTTTTGCGAGAGAATTTTTTCAAATGATTGTCGTAAATTGCTAGCAGGCTAGACGACCAATGATGTGACTTTGTATCGAAGTTGGCCTTTAGGATCATACTTTTAAAAAAAATTCCTGAAAAACATGCAAACATATTAATAAGACTCAGTCAGATTTTTATATGTATAGCATCTGAATGAAATCAGATTGCTCTACTGGTACTGAAGCAATTAAACTCTAAGTAATAAGTTGCACATAAAATTCAACTTTCCAAAATTTGCGGGAAGTGCTTTCGAATTGTTCCTCACCTTCATTTTTCGCCACTACCGTACCGCGCAACGCAACCGCGAAAAAATTTTAAATACTGATAGCACGAATCGTCAAACTCGATCACATGCGCATAGAATTCCTGTGATACAGCAAATAAGAGCTTCATCTGTAATATTTCAATTTTAAAAAATCATTCCCTTAATGGTTACTTATTTCCTGAAAAATTATCAGTGAATTTAATCATAGCCTCATGGCGCCTCTTTCAGAGCTGTGTCGGCTAGTGATAATCCAGGCGACAGCAACAAGCGACTTGCACTGAATCCTTACTTGTCTTTCGCCATTGAACAATGACTAATTGCATTTCCAGTCGCCCAGTGATAGACTTAGTATAGGCTAACGTATTATTCACTTTCGACCACAATTGAGCTACAAGTTTGCTCTATGACTACAAAAGCATAAGAACCCGAGTCATTGAGGGGTCACCGAATGGTACCTTTGAACCAGTTTCATCACTGATACACACCATCATGCTACAACTTTTACTTTGTCACCGATTTCCCTAGACATTCCAAATGTAAAGAATGATTTTAGAAGTGTTTAACATAATCGCAGCTCCATCGTGGAATTCATCCCAGGAGATATTATTTCAAAAGAGAACCGAAGCTCTTGAATTGACGAACTAGGCTTCGAGGATTGCTACAATCATCATGCCTGATTGTTCGAATCTCTGTCTTAGTAGCCATGTATCTGAGGGTTGTTTCGAGGCACAAGTCGAATTTCTCTGGTCGACCTGGCTTGCGAAGTTGTCGTGGAGATGTTCTTAGAATGTAATGATCTAGTTGTCATGGTGGTAGAAATCGATCACAATATCTGATGCATGCAAAAAGAGTCTGACATGTGGATTGGATTTCCTAAAATTTGATGGAATCATGACAATCTGAACACTCCAAAGGTATTCATGATAAGTGCAAGCGATATTTGCATTGGCATCCGCTGCCAACTCATCTATATGTAGTTCTATATCATTCATGTGCAATCAAAAGTCCGAGATCAATGTGTCTGGCTGAAGATTAGGCGGGCTGAGCCTTCCTAGTCCCCTGTTCACGCGTGCCTGTAGGATGCAAAGCAGGACCAAGAAAGGTGAAGCAAGACAAATAAACAAATCAAGACACACATTTATTTCATTGAGGGATTTTGAGTCAGAAATTTCTGAGCAGCTACACACGACAACAAAAATGTAAGATTGTTGCACCAGATAGCCGGTGTAATAGATGCGAGACCAAATATTTGCCGACTCAACCTGCAGTAGCCATAGCCATTCCACCAACATCTGCTTATTCATTGTTCATTATTCATCTGCTGTATATACACAGTGCCCTACATATAGCACTCCCTTCTATTCTTTAGTTATCTATATAGGGTTGTTCCTAACTAAGCCAAGCAATCATAAGCTCCGTCCATCAGTCTGCAAGCCGATTCCACTGATCTAACTCCTGCACTAAGACTAAACATAAACAAAACATTCATTGCAATGAAATAAAAGCTACTTACTTTCCTGCTGCCTTGAAACATGCCGTGTGCGGAGATATAGGCTGATAGCGTCATTAATAGCGGCAGACCACAAAATTCCACGTCCAGCTGGTACGTTTAGAAATGTGTGCAGTGTTTAAACAAGATCTAACATAAATTTAGAAGGACTTTGTGACAGAAACATCTTCGCACAAAAATACATCAATCTGTAGTTTCCGACATGTGTCAGCATTTTCTGTAAAAGCGTTGATATTTCCTGATAGAGTGAACAATTCTCTATCCAATGACACCTAGTTTGTTGCATGTTTTTGCAGGATAAAAATAACATAATGACCACGTGAATGAAATATATCCAATTTTCAATCATTGCCATGTAAATACAACTACTACAATTTCTTGCAAAACCATTGACACTTCTGGTGGATTCAGAATTTCTGGCATTCGGTGTGTTGATTCGAGTGGCACACGCGATTTTCACAAGTGGTACGGATGGGCTGTGGGCGTGGCTGAGGACGAAAATCCGCATTTGTGCGGATTCTACGCAGAGTTGGGGCTGTCTGAGGGGTGGCAACAAGCTGGCACACTCCCAATAAGTGTATTCGGTGTGTTGATTCGAGTGGCACACGCGATTTTCACAAGTGGTACGGATGGGCTGTGGGCGTGGCTGAGGACGAAAATCCGCATTTGTGCGGATTCTACGCAGAGTTGGGGCTGTCTGAGGGGAGGCACAAGCTGGCACACTCCCAATAAGTGTATTCGGTGTGTTGATTCGAGTGGCACACGCGATTTTCACAAGTGGTACGGATGGGCTGTGGGCGTGGCTGAGGACGAAAATCCGCATTTGTGCGGATTCTACGCAGAGTTGGGGCTGTTTCTGAGGGGTGGCACAAGCTGGCACACTCCCAATAAGTGTATTCGGTGTGTTGATTCGAGTGGCACACGCGATTTTCACAAGTGGTACGGATGGGCTGTGGGCGTGGCTGAGGACGAAAATCCGCATTTGTGCGGATTCTACGCAGAGTTGGGGCTGTCTGAGGGGTGGCACAAGCTGGCACACTCCCAATAAGTGTATTCGGTGTGTTGCTTCGAGTGGCACACGCGATTTTCACAAGTGGTACGGATGGGCTGTGGGCGTGGCTGAGGACGAAAATCCGCATTTGTGCGGATTCTACGCAGAGTTGGGGCTGTCTGAGGGATGGCACAAGCTGGCACACTCCCAATAAGTGTATTGGGTGTGTTGATTCGAGTGGCACACGCGATTTTCACAAGTGGTACGGCTAACTTCACATCCGTACCACTTTGAGGTCACTTTGTCCATTTTCTCAGTAAGTATTGTGAATTTTGACAAAGTAGTGGGTGGCACATGTTTTAGACGTGTTATTTTAGACGTCCATGTGGTTGAAAATTCATAAAGATGCGATTTAAGATTTTTTCTGTAAATTGGTACGGCTAACTTCACATCCGTACCACCTCGAAGTTTTGATGGACGATTTCTCGCAAACTGCTGCATTATTTTGAAAAATTACTGGTGGCACAAGCTGGCACACTCTAAAATTATGTGTAAATGCTGTTTTTGAGAGTGGCACACGCGATTTTCGATGTGGTACGGATATTGGTACGGCTAACTTCACACACGTATCGTTTAGGTAACTTCAGTATGCGCTTATCCAGCTCTGCTGCAGTTTCATCCACACGTTTGGCCTCTTCCATTAGCTGAATTCGGTTGCTGGATCTAAAAATATCATCGCACAGAGAAGTCGATTATTGGTGGAAGATAGTGGGAAGTCTTTCCGTCAACTTTCCATAGAATTTCCCGACTTGGCAGTGAAATCGAAATGTTAAAATACCTCCGAGCTTTTCTCCATGAAAATAGTCCGGTAGCCAGAACGAGCTTCTGCAGGGAACGAGGCCAAAAATGAGACTTTCACAAAATGATGTGGCCACCACTAGTCCGTGAGTCTACCGAGTTCCGCCTGGTTCCTCTTCTTGCCAGACAGGATCAAAGGAAAACACATGTTAATCCAATGGGAGACAGATTGCAGTTTTTGGTCAAAATGAAATGTTCTGTGTTTTCTCTGATTAAACGAAAAGTACCAAGCCCAGAGTCATAATTTTTGACATGGAATGTCTTCAGGTCATTTTCTATCATGTTCATGCACCCCTGTCTATGAAGCTTAACACATTCAGATTTGGCAAGCTCTAATATCGGCAAATACAAGCATATTGAGCAATTTAATCCACATTCTCGCATACATGGTCGATCAGAAACATGATAGCAACACAAGCACATCAAAGAAAATGACCTGAAGACATTCTATGCTAAACTTAATGGCTCTAGACTTCACATTTTCCGCTAAATCGGAAACTTAGAAAATTTCATTTCAACACAAAACTGCCAGCTGCCTCGCATTGGATTGATGTATTTTTTTTCTTTCATCGTGTCTGACAAGAAAAGGAACCAAATAGAACTCAGCAGACGCACAGATTCGCACCATTGTTCATTGATTTGTCTATCGAGGTAATGTTTGGAGGTAAAGAAGCTTCAAGGAATTGTCATTATGCTTTTCAATTTGTTGTGACACGAATCAAATTATAGTTGTCAAATTAGAATTTTCAATTTGTCATATTGTTATGCTCTGTCAAGAATTCCAAGAATTAAAACCATCCATTCTCACGTACATATGGCAAATTCAGTAGAAACAATAATACTGATCTGCTTACAGGTAAAATTTATGTCATCCTGCTACAAAAGATCTCACATGCTACTTAAATCAACAATATTTTAGAAATAGATTTGGAAGCTTGAAAAATTAGTGAACGTACTCCGGCAATCAAATGAAGGACTCGTGTACAATAATACATGTATATGTTGGAGATATCACTTTTATCATTTTTTAGCTTTGGTATCAAAATAGCGCATTATCACTACAAAAGAGCACAATAGCGCAGGAAACATCGAAATAGCTCAGCACGATAAAATAGCGCAGCAGTGGCAACTATGTTAGTCACAGAAAATGAGAACATTGATAAGAGATGGGTCCTAAGTTCAAAACTGACGGAAATTGAAAAAATGGAAAGCGCATCTTCGGTATATCTGACGAGCCCATAGGCCATGTTCAGGAACCACGATGTGAATGCATGGAATATCATCCATGCTGAGTTGTCGGCACTAGGACTACCGGTGGGAAAAGATGGCTAATATTTACGGGACACCATGTTCACGAATTTCGTAAGAGGACATTAGTAAGAATGTTTTCGAAAAAAATTGCTGTGCAACCTCGATGGTCTGTCACACAGAGCAATTTATTTCTGTGCTCTGTCCACTCGGCCCTTCTTCTAATCCAAGAGCGCAGTTACAAACTGAGCATAAACGCAGTTATGCTTATCCATGCTACCTCTCAATAAAAATTTGACGGCGACAGTCGACCGAATGATATCCTGGAATTTTTTGTAAGTATGTTGTGTATCCTTCTCGAACGCAAAAGTAAACAATTTTCCGCGCATGTTTAAGTCTCGATTTTCCTGGCCTATTGCCTGTAAGCTATAGGCTACAGCAATCCAAAACTCATCCAGTGTATTGAAATTTCGTTGCTCAGAGGCATTATGTTGAATTCCCAAGGAGTTGTTTGGAGAATGGAGTGTGCTGCACAGCAAGTAGCAATTAGATAATGCCAAGAACTTCCTTCTAATTTAACAAATGTGTGCAAAAACTTAATAATGTAAAAAAAGATCTAAACACAGCATCTTGCAATGCGTCTTACGGTCTGTTCACCTCCACCTACGAGCGCATCTATTGCAAAATCTTTCAATAGAATATTCATTTACGGCATAAGAAATACAGAAGATTCATTCACAACACTTTTGGGCAGAAAGACCTTTGGGTCACCCGTTCTATTTAAAATGTGATGTTGGAATTCAACTTATACACAAGTTTTATTGAAATAGGCTGCGTACATTCCTTAAGATAGTGAAGGTGTCTCATGAGTTAAGCATATCAACAGAAACAGCAAATGTTGAATGTGACTGGATAGGTAGGTCTATACGCCAAATGCAGGCTGTCCTGCAACAATTATTAATGATTCATTTACTATGAAATTTTATATGTTCTTCTTCCGCACATAATGATAAGTAAACAACATGATAAGTAAATTTCCTTCCGTCATGAAGTGGGTGAATATGGTAAGAACTTATCACTGATCAAGTCGAAGAATTCAAAACTTGCTGATCAAGATAAGCTTCTCACGTCGAGGATTGAAATCACAGGTTACTTGTCACTTGTCACAGCGCATTATCAGTGACCGAAGAATTTCTCCAGTTTGGTTCCCAAGTTTATTAAGTAAAAATTCTGCGTTGACAGAAGCAATCGTTTAACGTTTAGATGTCTTGCTCAATCACGAAGTTCAAACACTAATACAAGCTCACTGCAAATATAGCTCATGCTAATGTTACGCTCCCCGAGGGCAATGATCACAATACTGGCTGAGCCGTTACAATTTTTGTTTCCTGGCCATTGCACAGACTGAGATATTGATACTGGTTACCCAACAAACAGGCAGAAGATAGAAGTTATCTACACTAAATTGAGTTAGTTATGTGTTCTAAAGTCCATTAGAATATGAATTAATTTCACTATGCAGTTTCAAATTAAGATAGAACAAGTGGGGCGAAGAAACGCCTGCGTATATCTTGATATTATCAGAGGTCTCATTTGAGAGAAATGTGAGGCTCATTTCTCCGTTGTAAGTCATGTAAGTTGATTGTCACCGTTGTAAGTCATGTAAGAATAATGTGTAGGCTCAGTCGGTGCAATAGCCACACTCCCCGAAATCAAGGGGAAGCTCAAAATGTCTGAGATTGAATAATTTAGTTAAGCCTATTGTCTTTTTCTTTGATTGAGCAAACTTAAAGGGGATGTGAACGAAATTGCTCTAATGCTATCTATGCAATCTCAACTGCGTGCTTGAATATTAGATGCAGGTCTGCCTATTTTGATTTCTCTGACACTTGTTTTGGTAGACAAGCAGAAAGTTTTCAACAACCAGAAAAACAAAATTAAAAAATTATGCGCGATGAGGGATGTATCAGAATTGCATAAGAATCTTCTTTATTAATCACGTGACTATTTCACCCCGCATTGTGAATGAAGACTCAAAATAACTATTAGCCTATGGTGAGTTGGATATCAGCAAGACTCAAACAGCACTGTCTGAACGTTCTCCGAGTCATCAACAAGACCAAAATACATCGAAGTTGTAAGGTTATCAAAATACTAATACAAACTCAACAGAATGCATTCTCAGTCTTCTGAGGGAAGTGTCCTGGACAGCGCTATTGACAAGGCTGGGATTGGAAATAGTAACCTATCTGTGGACCTCTATTATCCTTAACCTAGGATCATATATTTCAAACATGTATCCAACAAATAATAGACTATCAAGGCACTTCTTAAGGCAGATAGTGTCCCTAGCTGAAACACATCGTGCCATCCCTGATCAGCTGATTTTTTCTAAAATATCAGACGTCTAATACTGAATAAATTTCATATAATAAAACATTCGTCAGCTGTGAATCTTATATGTGACTACAGAAGCGCTCAACCGATGTCAGGAAAGCCAACCTAAGAGACAATGCCAAGAAATCTTAGGAAAAGCACTCTTTCATAAGAGACATAAGTAGTGGGGCAATTTGCTACCGAAATGAGTCTTTCAATGCTGTTAACCGTTAATTAATTAATGTTGCTATGCAATATTGTCTTCAAGATGTTGTAGAAAGCTATTGGAGGAGAAGCTGCATCGATTTGCATTAAAGGTTGCCTTTCAGTTAAAATGCAGAAGTGTAAATGAAGGTAACTTTAAAAATAGTGAATACTTAAACAAAATAGAACCTCTCAGATAATTTGCTTGGCTTACTTATTTGTTTCAGTCAACATCATCTGTTTGCATTTATCAAGTGTACCCTTCACTCATCATTATCATCAAATTTTCGTATATTTCATTCAGTATGATAGAGTGAGCACGAATATTAATCAAATAAGGGCTGTCTTGAATAAATTCACATAATGACCGCCCACGGAATAGGCCTACACAACAACTAGGATTTATTAGACGGAGTCGTACACCACATGCACTTGACGTCATCTACGTTTTCTGAGAAGTGTACCTATTCATATATGCAAGGCTTCATAAATAAAATGACATGTTCATGAATGGATAATTGCAAGGAATTCCTGTGCCTCATCGACCGAACGTGAAAATTGATGAAAAACGCGCCCCATCTGGAACAGAGACGATCTTCTTCCCACAAATGCTTTCTGAATTATCGATTTTTGAGTGCACTTGATTGTGAGTATCACTATTCTGCAATAACATTCACAGTCATTTACCTTTTTAAAAAACACAGCTGATGATCGAGTGCGAGGTAAACGCGGAATCATTCATCCTACATCCCACACAAGTGAAAGCGAGCGCGAATAACTGCGACTGCTTTCATGGTCACGAATTTATGTGCAAATAGCTGCGATCGCATCAATTCCGCAATAGAGTGCGAAAGACGCGGGGATATAACTTTCACAGCCGCGAATTTCTGTGCCGTTGCCCGCGATAGCGGTCATTTACCGCGATCGCGTGTGAGAGTGCTATTTCGAATTGACGACTGGTGTGCTCACTCTCATCAAGCTAAACAAATGTTTTCATATTTTAGTAAGTCAATGTAAGTTTCGACTGCAGTAGCCTACACTTTAACACAACGAAAGCAAGTTTTGCAAGCTAAAGTCATGGAAGCAAGTTTAGCAAGTCCTTTCAAATTCTGATAAGTTGATGCAAGTTTTATAAACATGGACAGTAACACCACGGAAACAAGTTTCACATTACAAGTTTTAGCTTAAACAAAGCAAGTAAAACATATTTCTCAAAATATAGCAATGCAAATTCAAACTTTACATAAAGCTTGCAAGCGCTTGCAAACTTTACATGCGCTTGCAAGCGCTTGCAAGTTTTAATCGCATTTTGAAAATTCTTGCAAGCTTTTCCATAGTTTCACAAGTTTGCGCGTCCCGGGTTACTCCGGGGTTAACTTTAGAGTTTACTCCGGTGTAAGTGTTTACTCGACCTGAGTTCATGAGTTAGGGTACCACTTGCACTTACACCAGAGTTAACTCTACACCGAGAGTTTACTCCAGGGTTACACTTACACCGAATGTGAACTTACATATTCCGACCAAAACTCTACCACATGATGAACAACATAGGCACTTGTCACTAGATGTCAAAAAAGGCACATGAGAAATAGGAAACGGGAAAGATATTGGCATTTCTTAACGACACTTATAGACTAACGAAGAATATGAGTTGAATATTTCAAATTTGGGTCTGTTGATACTGCAAATGCAGGATTGATGATCATATGTACCGGTACTTAATAAATGCAAATTATGACATTGTGTGAATGATCCACGGGCAAGTACAATCGCCTATAGAATTTCCGAATCCATAAATAACTCATCTAAAGAAAACGAATTTAAGATGCGCTTTTCAGAATGGATTCATGTAGAGGGCGCTACTGTCGGACCAGTCACAAAATCATGCGTTATTGCAGAAAGACGGTAGGAGTGAACACTAAACGTCACGGAAAATTGGGACAAATGGAATCAATAATTTGGGATTGAGAGTAAAAGTTTAAGTTGTAAGGTCGTAAATGTCGTAATCCGCCCCAAAGGGGTGATTCAATAATTGTTTCAGTGGACATATAACTCTAATACCACATGAGGTGCCCGCGTGAACCTAATCACATCAAACATGTTCTTTGGAGCAAAAATAATTAGCTCTCACGTCTCTCTGGATCCTGCCCGAAAAGGTTCGGAAAGAAAAGAAACGTAAAGAAACAGGTTAATTGAGAGAAACGAGGCAACC
>CAJQUW010005318.1:0-141399 GCA_907163375.1 Prostheceraeus crozeri
AGATTGCCACATGTACAGGTAACCAACAACTAATGAGAGCTGCAGGAAAAAGTTCGGGTTCATAACACAAATTGTAACTGCTGGTACGAATCTTCAAAAATGATACACTTTCACTCAATTGAGTAGAGATCACCATATTGTCCACAGTCAGATTCGACATCACACACCTCTCCCTCTTCCATATCCGACGTAGTAGTCTTTGTAGCTCTAAGCGCATTGACTGCGCCGATGAATGAGAAAGGGCGCCGAGAATCTGTACAGTTCCATTTGGGAAGAGTTGAAGATTCCGTGAATTGTTCATCTTCACCACTAACATTTGAGGTCGGCCCGGGTAATACTTGCTGTTTGGAAGCTGTTGGTGTGATGTTGTGAGATCGATTTTGGTGTAGAGTCTGAAGCGACGGAGAATGTTGACGATGGTGTAGCGATGACGCTTCATGATGAAAGAATGAGTAAATTGAGCGATGCACCTTCCTTTTATACTTCTCCCAACTACCTTGATGAAATGTGAAGTTAGTATGAAGTTGGGAATGATAGAGTTGAATTCGCCGATTGTTGACGCGCAGCCAGATGCGATTTCCAATACGTGAATGTCTTTTCATATAGAAGTATTTCAAATCCTTCATGATATGATGTAGAGATTGAAAATGACGATAAGATAAAACAAACTCTCTACTCACATTTCCAGTTGAATCTTTGAAATAGACGTTTCGATCATGATCCGTTTCAATACGTTGTAGGGAATCTAATTTCCAACTCATGATGTGTGGTAGTCATGTCTGATTAAGATTTGCATAGTAGGGCGATGAACTCACGACGAATAAATGTCATGATGGAGCGATGTATGTATCTTCTATACTTCTCCCAATTGTATTTGCGAAATGAGAAACAGTTTGCGGAATGAGAATGGTAGATTTGAATTTCATTTCTGTAATGTTGAAGCCAAACTTGATCACCCAAGGAGATGAATCTTAATGTTTCAAAATATTCCAAATCCCTCATGATATCATTGAGGTTGACAAATTGTCGCCATGTTAATGTAATTCCTCTTGATGTATGACCATGAGAATTTTTGAAATGTACGTTTCCATTACGATCAACTCTGATATATTGTAGAGAGTCCAAAATCCAAGTCTTCATGATGTTATGCAAAGTCGCAGATCAGCAATATAAAAATGTCGTTTTATCATATTTTGCTTAGCAATGCGGCTACAAAGAGATTTGCTAGTAATCGAGCCGCACTCTTTTCTACTCCCATTGATCATACACAACAGCTAAATGGAAAGTGGGAAGTGGGTGTCACTCAACTTGTTTATAGCAACTGTGTCTATACTTTTGATCATGAGGTGATGACTATTAATATGAGACGTACAGCTGCTTATCAATGTGAAAAGGGGTGCCGAGTATACATTCCACAGTGGCCAAAGAAAGATCTCTTATCATGTAAAAAGTTTATATATGATTTCTTGAATAAAGCGTGTAAACATATTGTCCAATTTACTCCGCACAATGATGATTATACCTATGTACATCATGTAGTTGAGAAAGATTGGACTGTTGGTTTAAGTCCAAGTTTAAGAAATGATTTAGGCTACCTCGCTAGCGCCTTAACAAGCTATGATAATTTTAACGTTAATTACCACATAAGTGGTCATAAACAGTTAATATATCGAGAGGAAGCTTATTATGTAGATCTTATTCCAAGAAATGAGAAGACGTTGGTGAAGAAGATTGTGATTTAGCCAAGAAAGACAAACATGACTCCTGAAACATTATTGAAGAAATTTAATTATCTCCTTCGAGTTGATGGTAAACAAGTGGCAACATTGACTTATATTAAATCATCTAATCATATTGCAATAAGCAAATTAAATGATGATGATCTAGTATTAGTTTGTTCAAAAGATTTTCATCAGTTCTTGCGACATCGTTCTGCAGCTGTTCATGGAAAATCTGATATGCAACATTTACCATGTGAAAGGTCAAATCAATTTGATACAGAATGGTCCGTATCTTTATACAGAAAGTGTGTAGAGTCTTTAGGTGGTATCTTACATGAAACAAGAGTGTTGATGCCTCGCATTATTATTTCGGTTAAATTGGTTGTAGATTATTTAAATGAAGTGATTAATGAGCAACATATTTCATTTTCTGAAAAAGAAGGTACTCTGTCTCTCACTATAAGTGGAAAAGGTATTGAACTAATTATGGATAAAACTCTAATGGACATTTTGGGTTTTGATCAAAATATCTTTAAAAGTGGTACTGTAACCAAAGCTAGCGCAGACATGTCGCTATCGCGTCGTATTAACTGTTTTCAGATATATTCCAATATTGGTGAAGATGTACGTGTGGGAGATGTTGAAGCTCCATTGCTAGCAATGATACCATACCAGCCAAAAAGCTGCAGTATTTTATCTGAGCATACTTTCAAGAAAGTGCATTATACAAAGCTGAAATCAAACTACATCCCACAAATTGATATTGCCATTTATGACGATGCTGGTGCGTTGATTCCTTTTCATAAAGATGCTGTAACAAGTATCACACTCCATTTCCGAATGAAGAGTTAATGCAAACGTATGCTAATATATTTTTCCAATGTGAATAATATGGAAAGTGAAAATAAGGACTCGTTTCTAATCCACTTGCCCAGTAATGCTTCTATGAATAAATTTCCCAAAAATAAACCATCAGACTATCGAGTAGAATTAAATCGGCCACTGCATTTAGAAGGTGAATGGGAAGTTGGTGTTTCTAGTATTTGCTATGATAGCAATATTCAGAATGTGAATGATTTGGAAGAAATGATATTGACTCCTCGCACCCATGATGGAATAACGATGAATAATGCATTTCAGTTCCCATACAATTTAACATCAGATGGAAAGTGGAACTATGAATGGATTCAGATAAAATCAGATTCTTATGAACCATTTGGGAATGAGAAAATTATTAAGGCATTCAACAGTGGTAATACTTCCATCATGAAGAATAAAAATCAGAAAGCTTATGAGTTTACTATCTATCATTGGAGTGGGAGACAGTTCCTCCGCTTTCATTCTTTTACTAAAGGTCTTACGCTGAGGTTGGATAATGAATTCTATCCACATCTTGGTTTTGGTCATGGACTACATCTAACATCAATTGCTACTGCAAATGTTAAAAAAGTTTATTCAAATCGAATCAACAAATTTCATTATAGATTTAAAATATTTGATAAAGATGTTGTAGAATGCGAAGAACGCATCATTTTGAAAAAGCGTGGTGTTCAACCTTTATCACTTATTGAGTTAGTAAAACGATGGAATGAGACTGTGGGTAAGAAGTATGGAGAGAAAATTATGGCGGACAAAAATAAGTTGGTTATTCAGAAATATAATGACAAACTTACAGTTTATTTCTCTCCAACCTTGCGTCATTTTGTAAGACATTATACACCTATTATTGGAAGCGGTGTGGTGTATGCTTCTCATGAATATCACACTAAAGCTGATTCAGTTAATGATGAATGGTGGGTGGACATCTATGGCGATCGCATCAAGAAAATTTACCAGTCTTATCAAGAATCTAAAGTTGCTATCAATATAATGCCGCGTCTATATCATACAGTTGAAAGCTTCATTCATGTAGTAAATCCTTATATACAACAGAAGTTGAAGCATGTGATGAAAAGTAAATATGATGTAAAGACACACCACATTTCGTTTTCAATTGAAAATCAACGCGTTGTTCTGAGACTGGGTGATGACATTCAATGTCAATTGAGTAAAAATTTGAAAAAACTCTTTGGTTTTACAATGCTACAAACAGTGTTTGCTGCTGCGCATACGATTGGTATAGAAACACCAATGACACTTGATAAACATGAACAGAACCTTTACATTCAAAGTGATTTGATTCTACCTATTTCTGTTGGTGAGAAAAAAGAATACATTTTACGTGATTTCATTCATGATAAAGACGCTTCATATGGAATAGTCGAGAAGATGTTTGAATCTATTTTCTATCATCCCGTCGTCAAACAAACTATACCCTCTATTGCTATCAAAATTACCAATGGTTTACAAGAGTGTATCCATGTGAAAGATACTAAATCCCTCGTATCTTTAGTGTTTCGGAAAACAAAGTGAAGTCTTTATACAACATTTATTGAAATATGTGCATGAATGTGAAGCAATAGACTTTATACAACATCCACTGAAAATATATACATGAGCACACTTCAATAAACATTGCTATATACAAAAAGTCTTTTTACTTCGTGAAGGGTGGAAATATACAGGGATAGGAAAAATGTCTTTCAGTGGAAAAGTCATCACATGGGGAATGTACAGATGTGGACACATATTCACAAGGAAAAACAATCTCATGCGATACATAAAACAACAATGTTTATCTACAGAAATCAACATCAAAATACTAAGTTAAGGATGATTATGCTAAGACGTCTCCTGAATGTGGTAGTGTGGGTTTAATTCTTTTGGGTGGTGGTATACCTGTATCGGGATGTCCATGTGGAAGAGATATGTTGTGTTCTAACCAGCACCTCTTATCCTCCCATGCTGAAAGCGCCCGTTTCCTAAAAGTATGAGTTTTGATCTCATGCGACTTAGATTTTAAGATTGTCATATTGACAAACGTTATATTTTTATTTCTATAGGCTTTCCTGAAATTTTTATGTTTCATGTTAAAGACCAATGATCTTGATATGCCTTTAGCGCGCTTAATGCTATCATCACTATCCTTTAATTTCATAGAATACATTTTAGGGCGGAGGAGAATCATTTCAGGTATCTCCTTCCCTGCTGTCTCATCCTTAAAACAACCAAGTTTGGCCTTATTTTTGATGGAGTATAGTGGATGATCAGTAGGATAATTTGATGTATCAAAATATCTTTCTAAAGATTTTCCTACTTCATTAAAATTTAAATCTTTTTGAGTGGTAATACCTAAGAAGAAACTATCTGTGTCACCACCCAACAAACGAACCTCTTTTACGAGAGGACACGGTTTTAGTATTTTATAGAAGAGTTGATACATTTCAAGCTTGGAGTAATCTAGTACAGCTTGACCAATATAGATGGGTTTGCACAACTCAACTTCAGATTTTATCATTTTAACACCTATAAGGTCCTCATCGATAATGTCTCTATCGATGAATAGAGGTGATGAGGTCAATTTGTGATACTTTTGATCATCATTAACTAGTTTGTAGTTTACGCGCTTTCTAACATCCTCCATCGTCTTACCAAATAGACTGTTGTTCTTATATTTATAAAAATCTTTTTCAAAATTATTTTGGGCTAGTGCACGTTTCTGGCTGTTGCTATCAATATATGGTTTGAGGAAGGCTTTCTGTCTAAATTTAATAATGCGGTGAACTCTTTTTAAAATCATTCCCATTTCTAAATAAAATTTTAAGATGCTAAAGTGGACTAGATAGTTTTCCTTATCATACTGGGTGAGTAAAAGTTTGCGGCAAGGCTTATAGTCGGGTTGACCGCATGATTCTAAATCTTTATGAAATTGTTTCATAAAGTCGGAAAACATATCTTTACTCACTTCACCTGATTCGGGTGCGAGTGGAAAATCTACGGTTTTATGTTTAATATTATTTGGATAGATTAGATCTATCTCAAAACAATATCCCCAATCACCTTCATCTGGGATTGCTAGTATGTTAGAAGGGTTGGAGAAATGCTGAATTTCACTATCATCTAACCAGCTAAACTCAGAGTGAGGGAGTGGTTTGGATAGTGAACTACCATATAAATTATTTTGGTCATAATACTTAAGATGAGTCTGATCATTACCTACTGTTTCAGATTTTAACCTATGTTTATTTACAAATGTGAGACCACCGCGAATTCCTCGCTCAAATAAATTATACATCTCTGGATCTTGTAAGAGATGAATGGTCTCACCAGTCATTTTAAAAGCAGACTTAAATGACATGGCTGGCAGACTGACAAAGTGGACGGGATCTAACTTATCTTCTTCTAATGCCAATCGTCGAAACTCCTGAAATACATCAGCCAGCAAAATACATCTAACTTAAGGTAGGCAATCATATATTCACCAAATGTATGGCAGTCAAATTTTATCCATGCATCTTGTGCATGATCATAATCTTCAGTCTTACATTCTGCGCCGGTCAAATCATTTTTAAATTTATCTATGGGCGGAAGAGAAGTCTCGCCGAGTTTACTAATCGCATCAAAATATGCATATGGAAAGACTCCTTTCCGTGTGATGACTTCATCGGTTAGATTTGGATATTGTTTCTTAAGATTTTGTGTTAGTGGAAGAGACTTTAGATTTTGCACGAGAGAGGCCAGTGATGCAGTCATAAATTGGTAGGAATCTAAAAATTTTATATCAAAATAGACCGTCTTATTTTCTTTAGTTTTATCGACAGGCACTTTTGCTGTCATGGCCATAAACTTCTCTCTCGTTTGTGCTATTACATCAAGCTTCCACTCTTTCATTTGACCTAAACCTCCTTTTATTATCATATGGCTGTCGTAGCCCTTGAAATTATGGAAAATGACGGGTAATGTACGCCGTTTCATCCTAAGTGAAAAATTGCATTTTGAACATAGTGCGTTTCTAAATTTACCAGTGATGTGATCATGGTCGCGCACTTTCTTAATCTTATCATCGTCAAATGTTTTCCTACATTTGGGGCAAGCGTTGCAACTATCAAATTTTGCTTGATCATCTGCTGTCATATGCAATGATCTGCGATAGAGTTCACCATCATACTTTTGTTGAAATTTTACAGCCTGTTCGAGGAATTGTAGGAATTGGTAAATACAATCCTCACCTTGCCAGACGCGCATTTTATTTTGCCTACTCCTAAAGTGATCATGCCATACTTCATAGCAGGAAATGGCTGCTGGTCGATGGATGTTGTCATCGATATAACATTCGATGTCAGCATAGATGACACGAAGAGGACTTAGTTCATCACCATTCTCTCTATGTGAAAACTCCTTATCTTTGGGCATGCGCTCCATTTGTAGTTTACCTCGCTTACACCATTCGTAATGAGTTTCAAATTTAGTTTTCCTCCTAAAGTGGCGAATACATCTGTCGCAGTAATATAACTCTCTACTAGAGTTTTCTAAGTGGTGGTATAAGCGAGAGATTTTGGGAATACCGCAGTAGTGCCATTCCTCACTATCATCCTGTTTTACTAATAACAGGTTTACTGTACGTTCATAACAACTCGAACGCGAGTTGTAGCGCACACCCTTCAATCCCTTTTCCCAAACATGGAGAACTATTTTGATGTTGTTCAATTTTTCAAATTTTTCTATATCTTTAATTTTCATATCGTCACTATTACAGTCATCGAAGTTTAATTCATTCTCCCACTGTTGATACTTACTCTTGCGGTATCGGCTATTCTGCACATCATTATAGTGGAGAATAGAGAGGACGGCATACTTAAAACATTGCGATTCGCAATCTACAGAAATGACTGCTGCTTTATTTCTTAAATTTTTCGGAAGTTTAAAGGAGCCTCGACCACTATGATTTCCTAATAAACTGATTTTAATCATGGCGGTCTCAATACCATCAAAAACGAGTCCACTATCACGCTCGTTAAATTTATCTATATTTAATTTTAACCCTTGGATATGAAAATTTATCCAAGACTCACAGTCTACAACTTCGGTTGCAGGAGAGGAGGGTATGTGAAACTCCAACCTCTCTATTATTTGTCCAGTATGGTGGTCGATTTTTACATATTTTATTTTAAGATAGATGAGCGCCTTCATTCTAAAATTGTCTAAATTGTTGAAGAGCGCTTCTATCAATGATGAATTTTGATGAAACCATTCCTCAAAGTTAGCAATGGTTTCTGAGGAGTCCATCTGGTAGTTCCTCACTAAATTATTTATGCACACTTCAGTGAGTCGGATAGAGGAGGTACCGTTGGTGTAGGTATCGTTCGTGTGTGTATGTTGAAGTCTGTGCGAAGATAGTTCAAAACGTGTCTCGAAAGACTGAATGCATAAATCGCAAGAAAAGGAGACATCGTTAACAGAATCATCCCTACCTTCGGAGATTGATGCCGGCTTAGGTCTACAAACACCTCGCTTGATGTGTCGGATGAGATCACGCTTCCTCGTGAAGATGTGTCCACAGTCAGCACATTGCCGATCGTCGCATTCCCGCGACAATGTTGATATGGACTCGCACGAGATGGAACTGGTATCACCTGAAAGAGAAATCATTCTTTCATCTCTGTTCAAGTCTCAGTGTATTGTTACAACCTACCGTGACTCAACAACTCTAAACTTTCCTCGAGAAGGGAGGGTGTTGGTGATGAAGTTGATGCCTGAAATTGAGGAAGATGCTATTAGCCACACGTTTGAGGGAGATGAGTGAAGAAATTTTCAACTTACCATTTGAACGAAATTATGTTTAAGCTTGATACTTCAACAAGACAGAGACTTCACACAAATTTGGAATTCACTTGTACGCCTCAAATATAGAATTCGCCAGAGAACACTGCACTTATACGTCTCAAAGACAGAGTGAAATGATACGAATGTCACTTTGCATATATACTTTCATATTCATCATTCATTGGCTGTTCATTCTGATTGGTCGCTTGTTGATACTTAAGAATTAGAAAACATTTCAAAGTCATTATTCACAGTCAACATGACAAGCCCTCCGACAACGCCAAACACAAAATTCTCTTCTCCATGCTCAACACCAAAGGCGCTCGTTACACCAAACGCTCCAACGAAGGGGAAGGTAGAGAAGGTGTACCGACTGGACAATATCAGGAAGTTATCATTACCAGCGGATGAGGAAGAGGAGAGTGTATGTGAGAAGGAGTGTCCCGACTTAACAGGTGTGAGGTGGAAGTATCTCCAGTACGATACTGACGATGTGATGGAGATCACCAGCACGAAATTCCTCCACCAATTATGGGAGTGGTACACCCCTAACTCCCAGCCACGAACTATGGCAGAGTGGGAGTATATTGATAAAGTGAGGCTCGCAGTGGAAGAACGATTAAAGCAACTGAACTGTTTTTGTGATCTATGTGAAGCCAGACTCTGGGACGATATTGACGATGAAGACCTTTTGAAATACATGCCATAATAAATTTTTATTTCATATTATCTTTGCTTTCATACTGACTTACTTGAACGGGACTTCAGTGGATGATTTAACCATGTATACTTTTTCATTTGGAAATAGTAGCACGCTTAGTCTAACTTGTAAATCTTATAACATTTCATATGGGCGATGATAATGGTAGATGAAATAGTGTTAAATAAAATTAAGATAGCTTACACTACTGATACAGGGATAGCAATCGACTGCGATCCATGTGTAAAGAGCTTGTTAGACTACGAAAGAGAGAAGTGTGTTATGTTGCGTGTGGCGCGTGAGTGTCCTCCCATTTCATTCCATTCATCAATTCGTCTCATTGATAGAGACAGGTAGAACTCATGGTTCTCATAACGTATGCAATGGACAGTTTATAAGGCAACCTTCGACAGCTGGCTAAATGTCGCCCTAGCGCGAATGCATACTACGTTGAGACAGAGGCAATCACTTGCAAACATGACGCAGAGAGGTTTAACAAGATTCAACATTGCCGAATGTCCCTTGCGGTATACATAGCTACGGGTTTCACCGCCGCCCTTTACAGGAACGCCCGTCGAAAGGAAGTATTACACCGAACTTCATTTGCAACGTTCAAGTTGACTGATAGCAGATTCAACTTAATGATAGTATTCGCCAGTCCGAAGACTGCCCAGGGCAAACCGCGTGGAGGTTCTATCATGTCTTGCCCCATGGTGGCCCTTATGAGAGCCGTTGGTTCGTTCTCGTCGTATCTGAAAAATAGAAAGAAAATAGATGAAATTATATTCAAGTGATAGAGATGATATTAACTTACCATAAGAGAAATTTAGCCGGTTCGTGACCCCTTCGATGGTGGTGGCTCAGGCAAGTACTTGGCCGGCAGTTTTCGCTTCCGGTGGCGCAATTCTTTGATGTCGCCATCATGCTTGATGGAGACATGGATACAGCGCATCTCCGCCATTGCTCCCTCGTAGCATTCGAACGTGCTGTCGACATCCTCACTTTGCAGCAGAATGTCATCAACAATCCTGCTGTTGATAATTGGTAGGTGGAGTGTTGTTCTTCTCTCCTTGTGCTGCTCGTTCTCAACCATTTTCATTTTTAGTTGCTCAATCTTGAGCTTAAGCACCCCTTCTTGTGATTTCAAATTTTTAATATTTGCTGCCTGCTCTTCAACTCGCTTTTCACTTTGCAGTGCCCTATCCCGAAAAGCCTCCAAATTTATGACCTGCGTTTTGAGGTTCTTGATTTCCTGGACTTGAGCTTTCAGGCTAAAATTTTCACCTCTCAAAGTCTCGCATTCGTTTCTAAAGCGACTCAGCTCATCTTTCAATTTATTGAGCGCAAACTCCTGGCTAACTTTGGCAGCCTGATCGTCCTTATTCCAGGCTAAAGTTTGGGCTTTAATCCCCTTCAATTTTTTTGGGGAAGATTGGCTGATTGGCTTCGCTATTCCTTTAACGGGCACTACAACCTCCTCAGAGTCGGACTCGTCTGAGGTGTCTGAATCACTGCTTAGATCATTTCCTGTAGTCGGAACAGCAGGATCGGCTGTTATTGCATTCTGTAATTCTTCATTTCCTGTAGTCGGAACAGGAGGATCGGCTATTATTGGATTCTGCAATTCTTCATTTCCTGTAGTCGGAACAGGAGGATTTATGATATCTGCAATTGCATTCTGCAGTTCTTGATCCAAATCGACCAATTCAAAATAGGGGGCTATGATTTTGCCTATGTCCGAAGTTGTATAATTTGCGAACTTCACAACTGGACAGTTCTGATGCCTCTCATAAAATTTTTCGTGCTGCTTGCCTCTTAAAAACTTTTGGCAATGTGTACAGCCGGAAACAACACCTTTCTCAACATGAATGTGAGGCGTATTCTTATATCTATTCAAGTGGCGTTTAAACTCACCACCTCTCTTCACTTCACCACAAGAGCATTTTTTTAACAGAAATTTTGAGTTGCCTCCCATATTCTGTAGAAGGAAAGATAAAATAGAATTACTGACAAGTAACATTGACAATCATTTTAAAAATACAACTAATATGTCATTCAATACTTGAGGATAGACAAGCTAGGCTGATGAATCCGTTACAGGCATTACTCAGAGGGGATCTTATCCCGACTCCAAGGCCTCGGCCCTCAAATCCAACCTCCCGCGGACAGAGCGTGCGTCATATCACTGTGTTGGTATTCGGACCCCGATTTTGACATGAAAACCGGTGGAGTTATTTACATCAGGAAGCAAGTCTCGAGCCGAAGCTCGCCTCGTACAACATTATAAATGCCTTAGTTGAAATCAGAAGGTTTGAAAACCCCAAAAATTGCCAAAAATAGCGAATTTAAATTTTTCAACTTTTTAGCACTACTTATGAAATTTTATAAGTAGTCTGTCACTTAGGGCAGGTCAATAGCGACCGAACCTTTTTGAATCAAGTCAAACGGACTTGTAGAAGCAAAGTTACAAGCCTTTAAAGTTTTGGAGTCTTTTATGGCCTGGAGACGAAGGCCATCTCCTGGCTAACCTCTAAGTCTGACGGCTTAGCTGATATCAGCAATGAAATTTTCTAAGTCGGTTTCTTACAGAAACTCGGAATTTGGAATGTCCGAAGCTATCATCGGAGTTCAGAGAGACGACTTACCGTTGACAATCTCTCGTCTTAATGAAAAGTCTCCGTTGGTTCCCAGCTTATATAGTGTGTGGCGATCAGCTGATGACGTAATACCCATCATCCAAACACTAAAAATCCCGTCTATCTCCGGTTCTAGTGCTCCGATTGAGCTGGAAATACACCATTTCCATGTAGAATTTGACGCTGAATCCGAATCTGGCCTCCGTTTTCCCATCCGATGCTTCGTTTTGGCTCTACAGTAGGCAGCCATCGCAAAAATTCTAACTTGTCGTTTTTCCGAAAAATGTTGAAAATTCTTCTCTCCGATTGACTTGAAACTCTCCGATTGACATGAAACTCACCATACAGATAAAGAATTTCACGCTGATTCCAAATCTGAAATCCGTTTTCCCATCCGATGCTTCGTTTTGAAGCTACAGCCCAAAACGTCCCAAATTCTAACTCTGTCGTTTTTCGCCAATGTCCCAAAATCTTAAATGGCGTCTCACATCTAAACGAAGACAGATAGGAAGAAGCCGATTCTTTCAGTGAATTTGTCTCACTCTTAGCTTTCAAACGAGCTAGGGCACGACAAAATCCGTCCACTGGAAGCCAAAATCGAAGCAAGCTGTCCAGAGGGGGGGGGACGTCAGCAAAATTTTTTCTCTCCGATGGCGTTCAAATTCACCATACGGATGCAGAATTTCACGCTGAATCCGAATCTGGCCTCCGTTTTCCCATCCGATGCTTCGTTTGGGCGCTACACACCAAAACGTCCCAAATTCTAACTCTGTCGTTTTTTCGAAAAATGTTGAAAATTTTTTGTCGCCGATTGACTTGAAACTCACCATACAGATAGAGAATTTCACGCTGATTCCAAATCTGAAATCCGTTTTCCAATCCGATGCTTCGTTTTGAAGCTAGAGTCCAAAACGTCCCAAATTCTAACTCTATCGTTTTTCGTCAATCTCTCAAAATCTTAAATGGCGTCTCACATCTAAACGAAGACAGATAGGAACAAGCCGATTCTTTCAGTGAATTTGTCTCACTCTTAGCTTTCAAACGAGCTATTGCACGACTTTCTACGATCTCTAGAACCAAAGTTGGAAGATCGGTGCCGGGGGGGGGAGGGGGGGGACGTCAGCGAAAATTTTTCTCTCCGATTGACTTGAAACTCTCCGATTGACATGAAACTCACCATACAGATAAAGAATTTCACGCTGATTCCAAATCTGAAATCCGTTTTCCCATCCGATGCTTCGTTTTGAAGCTACAGCCCAAAACGTCCCAAATTCTAACTCTGTCGTTTTTCGCCAATGTCCCAAAATCTTAAATGGCGTCTCACATCTAAACGAAGACAGATAGGAACAAGCCGATTCTTTCAGTGAATTTTTCTCACTCTTAGCTTTCAAACGAGCTAGGGCACGACAAAATCCGTCCACTGGAAGCCAAAATCGAAGCAAGCTGTCCAGAGGGGGGGGGACGTCAGCAAAATTTTTTCTCTCCGATGGCGTTCAAATTCACCATACGGATGCAGAATTTCACGCTGAATCCGAATCTGGCCTCCGTTTTCCCATCCGATGCTTCGTTTGGGCGCTACACACCAAAACGTCCCAAATTCTAACTCTGTCGTTTTTTCGAAAAATGTTGAAAATTTTTTGTCGCCGATTGACTTGAAACTCACCATACAGATAGAGAATTTCACGCTGATTCCAAATCTGAAATCCGTTTTCCAATCCGATGCTTCGTTTTGAAGCTAGAGTCCAAAACGTCCCAAATTCTAACTCTATCGTTTTTCGTCAATCTCTCAAAATCTTAAATGGCGTCTCACATCTAAACGAAGACAGATAGGAACAAGCCGATTCTTTCAGTGAATTTGTCTCACTCTTAGCTTTCAAACGAGCTATTGCACGACTTTCTACGATCTCTAGAACCAAAGTTGGAAGATCGGTGCCGGGGGGGGGGGGGAGGGGGGGGACGTCAGCGAAAATTTTTCTCTCCGATTGACTTGAAACTCACCATACCGATGCAGAATTTCACGCCGAATCCGAATGTGGCCTCCGTTTTCTCATCCGACCACTCCTTCCACTCGAAACAGCCCATTTTACAACCCAACATTCAGCAGATTGCACGAAAAACATCACACACTATAGCCTCAAGACTAATCCTGGCGGTCGCCCAAGTCCACCACGACACTCTGTCGTTCCAGAGGGGGGGGAGTCAGCGAACATTTCGTGAACGTGAACCAACCTGGCCGGCACACCACGACACTCTGCCGTTCCAGAGGGGGGGGCGCCGGTCGAATGTTTGTCACTTGCTTACTACTTAGATACTCGCATATTGATCAATATTCATGCTTGCTTTTGTGAAACATGTTGTACTTAATCACGATTAACTACAGAGAGGAATTTAAGTATAGTTCTTTTGAAATGAATGTGTGTATTTTTCATGAGAATGCTTCGCATAACATAACCGCGAACGCTAAAAGGCGAATAGAAGAAACATCGAAATTTCAAAATAGTGCACTATGCAATGCTCGAGTGTTGTGCAGAAATAAGTACATACTCGTATTAATATTTCATCTCAACATTTTAATAAGGCAATGTTTCCTTTAGTCTACATGCATAGTTGTTGAATTTTATACAAATGTGTTTCCTTTAAGGGAACAGTAATGCAAAAATTGTACCCTTAAAATAATCCTGCAGCAAAATGAAGTAGGATCAACATGGTCAATAACTAGGTTGAGTGAACCAAAAATCCAAAGTGAGCAAAAGATGAAGTTTGAAAAGCACAAGCTGATCCAATAACCGATTTGTTATAAGAGCAAAGAAATAAAGACAATGTCGCCATGTTATTAAAAAGAAACATTTCGAGATAGAATTGCGTTTACGGTAAACTACGTTATGGCAGTTTTATGGAAAAAGGAAAAAGGGTGTCATGTCTCATGAATCATTAAAGAATTATGAGCGGAATAAGAAGAACCTATGTAAACTGTACGTGCAAGCAGACGACAAAAACTTACGAATCAGTAGAGATAGATAAAGAGCACTTATCTGCTAATGCAACCAAATGATTCAAGCAAATGTAAATTTGTGAGTCAAATGCGTGTGCATTGAAGGAGCATCAAGTTAAATTTTCGGTACAATAATTTCTAAGTGACAAGTCACAATCAAAGCTCAATGATCATAGAAAATGGGCTACTACAATTTTAAAGAGCAATAGGCCTATATATGCCGAGGACAGCAAAGAAAAGTCATAAAAGTTACAACACGCAGTCGGTGACTTTCTTCAAGGACTCCCATTCCACATCTCTGGAGTCAACTACGGCCTTCGGATCGTTGAATGATGTGCAGAAGTTCCACTGAGATGGAGATATTGGACATCAAGCATTCTATACGAACAGGAGCAGCATATTAATCAGGAGCCTATCCTGTGGGGGCGTGGGGATTGTGTGGGGATACCCACAGGTATTTCTGTGGGTATGGGGTGGGGTGGGGATTCAAATATCAATCCCCACGGCAACCCTGCCGATGGACCATGTCACATTTACCCCGGACCTGGTCTTCACTACCAAAATCGATCGGGCCTCGTAAACGATGAAGAGGTATTCGATCGAATCCGCTGTTTCGTGTGGATGAACTTGACATCCTACTGTGATCTAAAAGATCGCCCATATTTAATTCCAGCTTGCTTCTCTTGACAGCAAACAAAATTTGTTGCAGAGTAAAGCAAATAAGGCCCAATTTTCAAAAACTGCCAAATCGTTCACCAAGTGCCAATGCAATACTCATGCGAAATGAAATATTTTAGAGATTACCTATCGATGTACACGTAGGTACATATGGATGCAAACTGAACGGTTTCTTGCCTATGAGTAGTTGGTTTTGGCTACAACCTAGTCGCATTTACCTTACATGCATTTCCCCAAGCCAGCCTATCGTAATAATAATCCTGCAATATTTTTTTATACACTGTATGTTCAATATTTTCATCTACAATCAACGATCAAGGTCACTTAACTATCACATGTAGATTTAAAAATTTGGCGGATGACTGAATGGTCAAAATTCCATCTTTTGCAGTGAATTGCGTGCATTTGTATTTCTTAATCTATGCGCGGCTGTTTATGTTTAAATGGCACATAGAATTACAAACTTTCACATAGGAAAGTGAAGTAATATGTAAGTTTGCTGGGCTTACATTCATTCATGCAGCATCATTCAATTAGTATTAGCACACAAGAAGATCTAATTGTTCAAATATTTGACGATGAATAAATCAATAAAAATGAGATTAGCACTGAATATAGCCCTTAAGTTTTATGTCAACATTTTATGGCTACTGAACTGAGAGCCTAACTATCCTGCCTGACTATGATACAATTTTTGATGCATCCGGTGATTATCATCATCAGTTATGGTTCAGTTTATGGTTCATTTTACTAATACCTTCAATTCACATATGCAGACAAACCTTTTTCCCTTTGTATTCTACGGATCCCATTGCTTCGTCATATCAGCTGGACTATGGGCAAGCATATACAGTTGTTACATTTATTATACCTTCGATTGTTTTCCAGATATTAATGATAAATTGCAAGCAACACTTACTATCAAGATTGTTGTTTTTTACCGTGATTTCTTTAATGCATTTGTAATTGTTTTGACTACAATTTGTTGACACAACTTAGTACAGGCATTTTCAGCGATGTTTCTCTTTTCTATACTTTGTGGTTGTTTTTCTATATGCGTTTCGGATTGTCCGATCATTATCGTATTTAAGATAGTCGGCCTTCATTGCATAAATGTCGCAAGTCATTTTTATCTTATCTGACCTGTCGATGCTGTGCTTCCCACTGTAATAGATCATGCAAAAATTGAGGCATGGATATTCATCTGTCGTCCTTCTACCATGTCAGCATCAGGATTTGGTGCAGCTATTCATTTTTGGAGCACCACCTACATTATGCTTTCCACCCGCACCCTTTATGATGTACATGGGCTTTTTCCAGAGTTTTGTGTACCATTCTCAGTAGATGTAATATTTTGATGGATAATAACATTTCTTGAAACAATATATTTTTTTAATTGACGCTTCATTAGTGGAGGTTAGCGATTCAACTGACAGTTGAATTTTGAAAAAAGACATCGCATCGCCATTTTAGTTACTGTATAATAACCGGTATTTACCGGTCGTAGGAGTGCTGGAGTGTCGGAGAAGTGTGTGTTCAAACTCAGACTCGATTAGTAGAACACTCTTCCACCGGTTAGAGCACTGTACAAACTGATTTTCCATGTAGCACCAATTGATTTGTTCATAAATGGGCAGTATTCTTGTACTTACTGTATAATATATTTAAGCCCATTGCTAAAAGATCTTATAACACAGAGATGGACATATTTCAGGAATAATGAGACGACCAAATACCAGTACTTGAAAGACAAGGTGGAAACAGAGATCAAGAAAGCAAAATTGGCGTGGTATCACAGATGTGCAAATTCAAATAAGAACATGTGGAATATTGCCAAAGAGATCGTACCAAATCAGAACTGCAATGCATTTAGCACTCTTTTGGAAGATTATGGCAACTATTGCAACATTGGTGAAGAAATAAACAATAAGTTATTGTTAGACAGTGATGCACATATCCTTTTGGACAACAAGGAAGTATGCAATCATCCTGATCATATGCCTTTAATAACAGTTGATCAATGTCTGTCTATGTTCATAAAATTGAATACCAAAAAATCATGCGGGCCTGACGGTATTCCTATTAGACTACTCAAAGAAGCAGCATATTTGCTTGTGGAACCGTTTACCCATATCATAAACTCCTGCTTCATTGAATGCCATATTCCCGAGAAACTTAAATGCACCGATATATGCCCAATTCCCAAAACTAAGCCTATTGACATTGAGAACATCAGACCTATTTCTGTGATGACAGTTCAGATGAAGATGCTTGAAAAACACGTTTTAAATTGCGTACAAGATCATATTGATCGAACTGCTGATAAATATCAATATGCATACAAGAAAATGTCATCAACAGCATGTGCCCTAATTGATCTACATGAGAAAGTCACTTGTGCACTGGATAGGAAAAGCACAGAAGCAGTAATTGTGCTCAGCTTCGATTATTCCAGAGCATTTGAGAAAGTCATAGTAGCCAACTTAATTTCAAAAATGAGGGACATGAATTTCCCACCTGAATTTGTATGTTTTACATATAACTACTTGCAAGAACGATCACAATGTGTCAGACTGAATAATCAACGCAGCTGATTCAGTCGAGTAAATAGAGGGGTACCACAAGGATCAATTTTGTGACCTCAGTATTTCAATATTTACCTGAATTTGCTGAGACCCTTAAATCTAAGTACTCACATGATTAAGTACGCCGATGACGTCACGATGACCATAACGATCAATAAGGAAACAAGAGCGGAAGACATTGACAAGATGAGCAACGAAATACAGCAAATTACTGCCTGGTCGATATCAAACGGTCTAAAGCTGAATGCTTCAAAAACAAAAATTATTGTGGTGTCAAAGAACCAAGAGATCAAAGGTATTTTGAAAAGTAAATTTCCTGACATAAACTGCTGCAGTGGAATGAAGCTCCTAGGGGTGGTTTGGACTGAAGACCTTAAATGGAAAACGCACTTCAATCGTTTGATAAAGAGGACATCCCAGCGGTTATATATCATTCGCAAATTGAGGAATGTACTGGATCGAAAATCCCTGAAACGAGCTTGCATGTCGCTTATTTTTGCTCCAATTGAGTACGCGTTCCCTCTGTTCTGCAAACTGGACAGTGAGACAGTAAGATCAATAGAGATACTACAAAAGAGGTGTTCTAAGGTTATCAATGGAAGAAATGCGAAAAATATTTTTGAAAAACCCCAATGTCGCTTGAATAAAGGACTTCTACGACTCTACGACAAATCTGTAAAAGAAAAGCATCCACTTCATCATTTGCACGAAGAATCGAATTTGAAGTCAAAACAACAAGTAATTTTTGCTAGCACCAAACGTCGACAAAACTCATTTTTGATATATGCCAGTTTACTGAAATGTGGTTTTGAGAAACTTTTTTACTTTGAATGACTTTGAATTATGTCATTATGTTTTGATCATGACTTTGAATATAAACATTTATTATTTTATTATTATAATAACCGGTATTTACCGGTCGTAGGAGTGCTGGAGTGTCGGAGAAGTGTGTGTTCAAACTCAGACTCGATTAGTAGAGCACTCTTCCACCGGTTTGAGCACTGTACAAACTCATTTTCCATGTAGCACCAAGAACTTTTCTGGAAAATCTTTTCATTTTTTTGAAAAAAATCGGTTTTGGTGGTTTTTGCCGGTTGTTCGTGTAGGGAAATGCTGGAAGTTCCTGTACAAACTCAGTTTTTTGTTCTTGCATCTGAATTTTTCCATGGGAATGCTGTACAAACTCGCTAACTAGGTAGCACCAATACTTGCACCAATTTTTCGAATTTAGATTTGAATTTTGAAGGTGAAGGAGTTTTTGGAAATTTTGGAAAAGTTTTCGGCTGTACAAACTCTGCGTCATTAATAGTACCTGAACATATGGTTTTCTATTCTGTACAAACTCTATTCAAAAAGTTTGTGTTGAAGTTGGTGCTAACTTCAACGACATATTACATACATGTACAGAGGATCTGACAAGGAATTTAACGTGTAGGCCTACATTTCGTGCTCGTAAAACTCTTAAAAATCACTGCTTTGTTCAATAAAAAAGATGAATGATGTCATGATCACCAACATCAAATATTCTGTATGATTGAATTGTTAATCTTCCCCGAATTTTATATCACTTCATCCTAGCATTCGATCATTTTGTAGTCGTGATGATGTCGTTATAGCCACGAAATATTAGAATTGAATTTTCATGTTCAACATCAGCATGGCTTATTTATCCCCAGAAGCACAGTTCCTCATTATCTCAGTGAAATCCACATTCACTTTTCGAAATCAAAACAGACAATTCGTCTTGTCGATGTCTTATCAAATGACTCAAAATCTAAATGTGCAAGACATAAATGCTGCTGAATTCGTGTAGGTCAAGTCAAGGATTTGTGTTACTTGTCAACTGTAGGAATAAGCCAGTTCATTATTAATCTTCCTACCATTTAGATACAGACAAGACCCCATCGACTTTCAGATGAGTCGTAATGTGTGTTGCTAGATGATGTTGCTACCCCAAAATCGTGATGAATAGCTATTTTCTTGATATCAACTTTTCTTCCCTCAGCTATGTTGTACATCACGAGCGCAGCGAGGTTTCTTTCCTCTCGAAAGAAGTAGCTTTTCATTTTGTGCCTCATCGATGTCTATTGCTCATTATAAAATTGATGGCCATACCGTGAATCATAGCTTGCTTATAGACTTCTATGATTTTTTTACACTGGAGGTAATTGCGGGTGGAAAAGTTTTTTTGCATGTGAAAGATAATTTTTATTATTCAATGATAAGGAAAAAAGGAAGTGTACAAATACAAAGATGTCAGTAAAAAATCAACCTGATGGGCTCCCTCCAAGCCGAAGCTCTTGGCCTCCGAAAGATATTTAGGAGCGCATAAGCAGTGCCCGAGCATTTAAGCGTTGGAGTGTAATGCTCATGCGTCCAAAAACACCAGACTCAACAGCGTCTCTTGATGTCAAGGTGTTGGTGACAGTCGGGAAGAAATGCGTTTGAAGACGCTTCTCGCTGCCTCACCCCAGTGTCCACACACCGTGACTGCTGGGGGTATGCATTTCCATTTGAGGTCAACGCACTTTGACAGGTTTGCGGATATCTTCCTCTCCTCAGCAGCATCTGTAACCGATCTTGCAGTGAGTCTCGCTCCCATCAATACAGGTGAATTAAGCTAGCGGTTCTCAAACCTTTTATCGAGATTACCCACTTTGTACGCCGAGACTACCAATTACCGGCTATTTTCTACAATGTATTCACGAACCAGAACTGAACTATAAAACAATATTTCACAATAATCTTTATCTTATTTTGCACAATGCAATCTGAAACATGTAAAATAAGCTATAAGAATAATACATATATACAATATATGTAAACACAAAACTAGATTTTCAACTATTCAAAAATTGTTCCATTGAATCCTGTCAGTGAGAAGAGTGCAATTGCTTTTTGGAGATCAGATGATCAATACGAGGACATGTCTTTGATAGAGCCAGCCTTAGGTCAGAACCAGCTTGCAGGCGCACTCGATATTTATCTTTCATATGAAAGAAAGCAGAAAAACCAGACTCATACAGATATGTGGTCGGGAAAGCCAGCAAAACTTTAAGAACTCTTTGAAAACAGCTGTGGATAAACTTCACTCATTGACAACCAAAACGCCGGAAGTTCTTGACTCGAAAACTTCTCCTTACTTACCTCATCGGCTCGTAGTTGGACGAATTCGTATTTTATATTATCACTGTCCTCGATACATGATTCACGGGAAGCAAATGGCTGCTTAACTCAGACATCTGTGTTACGCTGTGTTTTTGGACAGTATTATCATATCATGTATGCCGCACGCGCAGACAATGAGAGAGTGAAGCTCCCTCAGTCGATCTACGCCCTTAGTCTATCTGGTAAGGCAATGGAATAAAGAAATGGACCCTCTTTAATCTTACTTTATTTAAAAATTCATTCCTTACCTAAAAAATATTCTAATTTTAACCAACTTTGAGTAATTACCCAGAGTTTGAGAACCGCTGAATTAAGCGGATGAGTCACTGTTCACTGTTGGCAGCAGTGTTACCTAAATGCCATGCAGGAAGAAGAATGTCAGCAGGTCAACGTTGATCGTTGCCTACAGCACCTCCCTTCTCGAGTTGAGGAGCTAAGTGTGCTCTCTGACAATATCCAAATAAGCAGTCTCGCATATTATTGTGTCTGCTCACAACACTGGGTCCGTATTTGCAATTTGCATGTTAGAGCATGATGTCCTAGTTGATCAAGGACTTGGCGATTTTCCGCTGGGCATGTAGGACAGAAGGAATTCTGAGGGAAAAAGTCAAGACCAAGCCACCACTTCAACAAAGTTTGCATCTCATTTGGCTCAAGATGAAGACGGACCAGACTTTCTGAAGGCATAACACGAAGCCAACAAGAAGCATCTTTTGTAGCAATTCCCCCGAAGACGCGCTTGATTCGCTGTTGTTAGAGAATCAAAAAGTTCGATAAAATGCGCTTCCTCAACTACTTTGGATAGTTGACGCTGCTTCATAGGATCTTATAACACGAACTCTCCTATCTGGTGTTCTGGGTGGACCGAAACGTTATTCAAAGCAATGGAATCAGTGAAATTGCACGAAATTTCCGTCATCGCAGCAGAGTAGGAGGCGATATATACTGATGTTGAATGATACTTTAACGAATACAAGCCCAATCCGCCAAAGTGAATCCCAACTGAGTTTGTCATCTTGCATTTGTAGTTAATTCTATACCAGCAATATCTTCAAGTACTTGCAAGACATTGTCATCGTACTCTTGCAATTCAAATTGAGCCAAAATGGTTAAGTTAAAGCAGGAAAAGTTAACTTTGCGACACCGTGAGACTGAAACGTTGATTTTCCTCCCGGCAGTTTACATAATAATAATAATTTATTCAATATCTACGCAAATGAGAACAGACAAATTAGAAATTAAAAATGAAAGCAAATCATCATGAGGAGGCGCGAACGTTAAGGCTGATTGAAATATCATAGAAGAGATATCTTTTCAATCCCACACAAAATGAAAAATAATGGATGTTTAGAAGAAAACCGCGTTTAAGAGTTATGTATCCCGAGTTGAATATCAATCATAGCATTCATAGACATCTCTATTCCTACACAGAAAGTGTCGATCATAGAAATTAACAGTACCATAGAAAGTCCTAGAATGGAAATTGCATGAAAATTATGGCACACTCCGGGGGAACTTAGTTGGGGCCACAGAATTAGACAGGTCGTCTCTTCTTCTGTTTGACTAGAAAGGAAACATTGGAACATGTAACGTAAATGAAATGGCACAATCTGCTGACTAAATACCATAGCAATCGAACAATGAGCAGCCAGTTCAACATTAAACACGTCAAATTGTGCAAGGTTTCAGTGACTGCTATCAACCGGATCACACAGCAAAGAGACGCAGTCGATGTTAAGTTCTACAGAGAAGTTTTTGAACGTTTTTCCATGCTCCTGCTAACTTTTTGTAAAATGATCGGAGGGCCCAACATTATCGAGAAAACTTTTGCGCAATGATCTGAATTCTTCGAATGTGAAGGAATCGTGGTGATCGGAGCATTTTGAAGGAATTCAGAGCAATCCGCACGACTATTTTTCCTATCTCTGCAAGGTATTAAAAATGTCTTTTTGCCCAATTATTAAGTTCCTGCATGTGCCATCTGTTTGCACTTCTAGCGAAGTGATACGATCAAACAATCTAATTCTGTGGTTGGGGCAAAAAGCAAATTTTGCGAGCTGGCTTTCTTGTTTTCGGGTTGACATTTTTAATTATCAAGTCAATTTGTGATCTGGATTGTTGCTCCTAGTCTAAAGATCATGTAAACAAAAGCATTAGTGAATTTACAAAATGCTGCGCCGACAGGATGACAAAGAAGGAAATCCTGTAAAAAGTTCTGTACGTTCATCACTTTGAAATATCGCTCCTATAATCAATCAAGAGTATAATCAGACACATACGCAACTTGTAATGTCGATTTACAGAGCGTGCATTGCTCCAACTTGAAATGAGAGGCCAAGAAATCTCAGAGTATTCATTTCACTTAAAAGGGGTTCCCCTGCTCATTATATTTGAACAATTTTCAAAACCTTTGCATGCATTCGAATATGAGATTCCAAAATATCATCACACTGCATCACATAAGTCATTTAGTGATTAATGGAAAAGTTCCAGCGACATTTCATTTATCTGAGAAATGACTGTCGGTAAAGAAGCTTTCAATGTGTTTATTCCAGAAAGCGCTAAGTTTCTTGACCGCTAGAATGAGAAATTATCCAATAATTAGAATTTTTGACTTTGAATTCTTGAGATATTCTTACAACCAGTACCGCACAGCGACCACATTCGATTATGACTCTGAACCAATTTTTGATTCGCATTCCAGCATTGAAAAATTGGAAAATAGTTGTCAATGACTACAAACTTACTACTTCTGTGACTATACTTCTTACAAATAGACACAGTACATTTATCCATGGAATAGTAGTCTATTTCACATGAAACAATGCCACCATCACGCGTGAAATTCTTTTCATGAAAATCCTGCAATTCGCTGTCAACAACTTCCACAACCAACTTGGCGAATAGTTTGACTATGATATAATGTTTTAGATCTAAGCTGAAATATGTACGAACCATAGATTTTTCCATGTGCCATCATTGCACATAGGCAAGATATCAAACTTCCATTCTAGTGTACTATCTACTTCTATGGTGTCGATGATAAAGGACTTCAATGATACACTGTATGTCGTAAATGAAGAATTCTCTTTCTATGTAACCTCATCAATCATAGATAAATGTTTGTAGTGCAAGCTTTAGATTTCAAGTATGCATTTTTAACTTTTACGTCCATTTTTGATTGCAGCTACAGAAATGGTTGTCGCATTTAGTGATTTTGAGAGCGTGGTATTATACAGTCCTTACATATACTACATTATTGCACTGCTATTTGTTATTGAAGTAATCTTGGCCAGCATTGCATATCGAAACCGGATTCACAATAATTCCACTGAGGGAATAACAGATGAATATGAGAATTGTCGGCAAAAAATTCAAGCAATATTTGTTGTCATAACTTGTAGCCTGGTTGGCAACATGACCTCTATGGATCTATATGGAAGGCCATTTATAAGTATCGGTTTCATTCTGGCAAGACTTCTAACATCTTTGTTAGCTACTCCATTCTTGCTATTATACCGAAAGAATTCGATGAATTTGCTTGAGTACTTTGATCGGCGCTTTAAAAGTAATTTTTTTACTTATTATGTCGTTATAACTGGACTTACACTATATTTCATACAATTGAACTTGAGTCTTACCGATATTTTCAAAGTGTTTCGAGCATACGGTATGGGCGAATTTACAATGCTTGCAGTGATGTTTGCATATACTTCAGTGATAATCCCATTAGGTGGAGTTAGAGGGTTTGTATGGATTGGAGTATACCGATATTGTGTCGTGTTTGTATTGAGACTCGTTCTTGTAATTCAACTTTCTTTGAGTCTAGCAAAAGGTGACCCACCGAAATTGAATGAATTGAGAATGCCCAGTTCGAGCGACACGATCAGAGAAATATTTACTGGTTTAATTGGTTCTATGTTATACTTCCTATCTGTAAGCATGGCGTCTTGTTCGTGGTGTAAATACACGAATTCAGTATCTTCAAGCAGGTCTGCAAAGATAACAATTTATGCCAGTATTGCTCCATACAGTCTTCTAATCCTCATGAAAGATGTTATAGTAGGTCTATGTTATTTATATTACGCTCAAGGAAGCTGCGATCCAGTCGGTGCAGGCCGAGCAGCGAAATCCGTGTTGGTGTATAGTTTCCTGCAAGAAGTTGTGGTAAATTCAATGCATTATCAACTAATGTACACTGTTTCGGACATTTTGGTTGGAACGTTCGTGATAGCTGATTGCCTTATGTCCTATTATTTTCATATTTCTTTTGTGATAAAAAAATTTCGACAGCCACAAGATTGTCAATGGGATATACCTCGCCTGCATGCAACAATAATCGGCTGTCTCTTATTCGGAGGCATATATATACTGTTAAATGTAGTAAACCAAGAGTCGATATTTTGGTGGATTCACGCTTATTTGGAATTGATAGGCTTATTGTTCATTATGTCAATGACAGCAGTAATGATTCTTGGGTCCCTCTTACCACAAATGAGTTCTATGTCCCTGTGGGTTCTACCTTTTCAACAGGTAATCACTATTTTTCTTCTTGTCTCCAAGGCAATGGACACTGCGATGACTTTTGGAAAATCTTATGGATCAACTTGTGTTTTTCAATATAAAAATTGTTCTATGCCGTGTGAATATAGATGTACTAAGGAATATCATTCAGTTTATCTAGTATATGTCTCAGGGGGAGTAATTGGTGCATGTGGATTGACAGTCTTCGTTATAAACAGAATCTCAAACAAATCTTACCGCAATCTTGATGTAGATATGTATTTATCTGCAGCTGTAACATTCTGGAGGAAAAAATATGGTACACGACGACGAAATTGATCCAATTTATTTGACAATGTGTGTGCAAGCTTAACATAACTTCATTATAGCTTGTTCGAACGCTGATTGTGCAAGCGGTGATTTATTCCTAAATCTACAAAACTAGTCATACCGATGTAACTTATTTTCAGCATTTTTCTTTGTGTAAAACTTTTCTATGGAAGCATGTTATCTTCACTGAGTAATAGTTAAAAGAATAGTGATGCAATTACCTTTGGGTTATTGATTTATCATGGAATAGGGAGCTTCCTTCCTGAGACTTTCAGAGCATAAGTATTTGATTGTAGAGGGAAACAGGGTTGGAGAAGGCCGCCATACTGTGGGGCTGACCACTTGAAAAGACGATGTCCACCGCCAATTTTTGGGATTACATTAAGAATGTGGCCATGTTCAGGACTGCTGAGTCACCTGTGTCTTCTTGCGTTCCGACTCCAAATTCTCTCTTCACCACTAGAGCCTACTATTATTTCAGATAATATGAGGAAAGTCCAATCGACTGAAGAGTTTTCCCTCTTCTTTATTGCCAGTCCTTTCAACCGTTATCAATGGTCATCCACAGGCGGGTGAAAATTACAAACTGGTCAACGACCAGTTTGTCAACAAAATCCGTTTATGAACCATGTCACGAGCGTGTCCCGAACCAAGTAATTAGATCACGTACACAACACAATAAAAGCATTTTGTTTCTAAAAGAAATAAAGAAACAAGGACATAATACTGTGGCATGTGGGCGAGATTCACAAAATTTAGCTAAAAGATGTATTATCAAGGTAAGGTCCAATCGGCGAAATTGACAGCCTGAAACCAAGAACATACGAAAGGAGCGACTACACAAAACTCGTGTACCATCTGACGGAAGCTGTTGAACATCTTTTCTGCAGCTTTTCTAAATTTTTAAAACACTTTCATGTTCATTCAAATATTTTAGTTATCTGAATTCCTGCTTGACATTCGCAATTAGTGCTTGAATGTTTACAAAAATCAAAAAGTCAGACGTCATTACTTCAATAAAATTATGGCACCAATAAGCGATAGTAAATAACTTAGAACCAGTGTTGCTCAGCCGCTGAAAGTCTCAAAAGCTGCTGCTAGCGTTGCTGCAAGCCTCCTGATAGCACATAAGAATTTTCTCAACACCGCTGCGCTTCCACTTAAATCGAGTTTTAATTATCTCAATGGGATTTGCTCAAATCAATTTGGCATACAACGTCCTTGTACTTTTATATCATATTATATACACAATAGCCTCCAAAACAATTTCCTGTTTTATTTAGAAAGTAAGTAGTAGCTTGGTAATGCTTTTGCATATTAATCGGTTTAAACATCCAAATTGCGTACTCACAAGCTCTGCATGCGGGCAATGGCAATTTTTGCTTGTGCAGAAATATAACTTTTGTAAACTTGGAGATGACGCTTTTACTAATCCTCATTGCTAAAGTGCTGTTGCATTTTTCCGATTATTGCGGTGTGTAGAGAGTAAGAATCGGGTTGGGTGCCGAATTGCTTTGAGTAAATTCAAATGAGGAGAGTAAAGCTCGATTTCAATGGAAGCGGCGTTGAGCAAATTATTTTGTGCTATCGGGAGGGTAGCAGCAGTTTTTTCAGCATTTTGGCATGCTATGATTCTCGAACTGTCTCTTTCATATCAGAGGCCAGTTTCTCGTAACTTTTTACAGAGGTATATATACATGTGTATGCATGACGCATATGCATAGGCACATATAATATGACGATTCGTTGAAGTCATGAATTTTTGAAAAATAGTCGCTGAACTTCAACGAATCGTCACATTCCTCCTAAATTGAGAAGATAATCACATGAAGTACATTCGTCAATTTGGAGCAGCGTCCGCAATCCCGTTATGAAATATAGCATAAATTTTTGCGTGAGATCGGGTATTAGCGAAACAACGGGTAAATAACGGGATTGCGTTCTATAAATGGCAAAGAAAAATGACAGGAAAATAGCGCTTAAATAGCAGAGAAATGACGGGATTGTCTCGGTATCGCGGTGAAATTCTGTCGTTATGTTCTGACGGTCATAGGCGCCGGAAACAATTTCTCATTGGTATGGCAAAATGCCACACATATTTTAGGTAATTGAGTAGACATATAGTCCTACCTACTTGCCATCTAGCATACTTTATTCATGTATTCTACATGCATACGTTGGTTGTTATTAGTCGACATGAATTTTGAATTCAAAAAAACATGTAATGCTCGGCACTAATGCAGTTCCCTCTCTATATATCTTAACTCATCTAACCCTTGCGTATCTTCGTATGATACCGGGTGGCTGACATAACTGCAATACTGGTTCCAGCGCCTGTGGTGACGGGTATTCTTTTCAGTGTGCAGGTGATTTCAAAGGATACCGGTATATCACATTGGGACCAACCTCGCCAACGATGCTACAGGGGCATTAATAGAAGTGTAAAGCATAACTTATTCGAAGACTTAAAAAAAAACAAATGAGACAAAATTCAATTTTTGAGAAGCTGTCTCTTGACTATATTAGACCAAATGTCAAACCGGGTTGCACTACTGGAAATCACTTCCAATGACTACTGAATAAGACAGACTCACTATTGGAATTCTCAAATATATTCTAAACCAAACATCTTTATGGACTGTGGTAAATGGTTAATTGAATCAAGTGAAATTTATTGATTGTTATTGAAATCACAATTAAATTAGTCACATGCAGTGTTGTACTTAGCGCGTCAATTTGACGGCGTTAATGACGCCGTGAATTTCAGAAATTTACGCCAGCGGTGACAACTTGCTTCTGAAAAAAGCGTCAGCTTCAATTTCAGAATAGCGCGGGCAATCTGTCATTGCTATGCTTGGTCACTTGTGTACAATAGTTCCAACAATAGTGTACAATATTTCCGAGGTGAATCACAGTGACGCTGACAAGGCATTGCAGTCAACTCGAGAGATGACGTATTTAACTAATTTATTATTAAAGAAACTTCGCCATTGAGTTTTGGCGTGTTTAACATTGAGACTGATCACAGATCTGTGACAGTGACGGCGTTTAACATAATTCGCACGCTCGGTGTGTGACGCTATAGACATCAAATACATTAGAAAATGTCAATTGGATATCAAGCCGCACCCCGTCAGACTTCAGATCACCCAGTATTCAGCCTTTGCATAGAGTAGGTACCTAAAATGGGGTGAATTGGGACGGATTTTTCAATTATTTTACTTTTTCATATGTTAAACAATTTAATTTCGTCCATTCCATAGTACTTATATGTATTTCAGAGTTTCATCTCAGGATTATCGCATAATTTGTATAAATTAATGCATGATAACTATCTGAAATATCCCATCAAAAATTGTCCCGACTCACCCCTCTTGAGGGTGTATTGGGACATGCCACATGAAAACTACAAGTAGCCCAAGCAATGTTTTCTTTAATTACAAATCGCTTTCATAGTTTGTTCTTTTCTATTACAAAAACCAAAGCACAAATAATTTTGTCTAAAATCTTTATTCTATTAGCTATAAACAGTTACCACAAATGTTTTTCTAAAAAATCTATAGAATCGTGAGTAGTAATCCCATTGCAAATTCAAGCCCAAAATGTGAAATGCTGACTCAGCCCCCACCCCCGACCCCACCCTCTGGAAGGAAGGTGAGGGAGTTCGTCAAGGATGTGCTGGGAGGAATGGGTCCGTGAGGAGGAAACTGTCCCCCCCCCTCGGCACCGATCTTCCAACTTTGGTTGTAGAGATGGTAGAAAGTCGTGCAATAGCTCATTTGAAAGCTGAGAATGAGAAAAAGGCAGTGGAAAGCTCAGTTTGGACTCATTTTCTTGGGTTTAGGGAGGAAAATGGCAGGAAACTGTCAGAGTTGGAAAAAGTCAGGTTTTGGAGGTTTTGGGATGAGAAAAGTCGTTTTTCGACATGAAGGAGTGCTTGGATGGGAAAATGGAGTGCAAATTCGGACGTTTTGGCCAATTTTGGGTCTAGGAACGTCTTCCCAACTCAATCGGAGAGAAAAAGTTCTGACTCCCACCCCCCCTCGGCACCGATCTTCCAACTTTGGTTGTAGAGATGGTAGAAAGTCGTGCAATAGCTCGTTTGAAAGCTAAGAGTGAGACAAATTCAGTGGAAAACATGGCTTGTTCGTATCTGCCTTCGTTTAGAGGTGAGACGTCATTTAAGATTTTGGGAGATTGGCGAAGAAACGACAGGGTTAGAATGTTTATGAAAATCGCTCTAGCGTGTGAAGCAAGCCTCGGACGGGAAAACAGAGACCAGATTTGGCATCAGCGTGTCATGTTGCACCTGAATGTCATTCATGCTATGTCTCCGAAGTGAAAGGAAGAAAGATGACAGAAGCAGTAAAGTTTACGAATGAATTTTGTTCACTACATTTTCATCGACAAAGTCTTCGTGGTGTGATTAGGGACTACATCATCTCCTTTCATCATGAAAAGGCAGACTTAGAATTTGCTATCGCTAAAGGTTACTTCGTTTTCCAACAGCTCATGGACAGTTTGATGAATAAAGATGTGAAAGGACGATTAGTTGCAGAGATTGAATTTGAGAAAGTGACTGATGAACATGCAGGTGAACGTGTAGTGTTTCATTTTGCATCCTATTCTGCAGAGACGATACATGATCCCAAAGATTTCTATCAGCGACACATGGCAAAAATTGCATCTCGACTAGATTCATTTCATGAGCATGGATCCAACTTGCTCTTATGTCGCATAAAACACATTCATATTCAACTCAATGTGTTAAACTAGATTTGACTACAAGACTTGGGTAAAGCATTCATGAGTCAGACGTCCGCGTGCCTCCTTTTCCCTGCCGCAACGAAGTCAGGGGAGAAACGGAGGTCTCTGATTGGCTCACATAGTGTCAAATGTGGATTCGCAGGAGATTATAAAAGCAGACATCTCCCCATTTTCTCTTCATTTCATTCTCTTGACTTGGAAAGCGTGTGTGACTTGCTGAATCCATTCTGCCCTCTCAACTTTGTCTGATCAATCCTGTTTGCAAATTTACAAGTGAGTGTCATGACTGTCTCGCCTAAACCTTACCAGCATTTTAGAAGAGAGACGCAGGAGAGTGTGTGGCCGATGATTGTACAAGCTTATTTTGTTGAACCATCACCGCCACCGCCACCACCGCCTAGACTCTTTACCTTTAAGTCTTTTAGGGAATTGAAACTCAATTCGGGTCCTAAGCCCAAGACATTTAATTTACTGGACGATGACGAAGACTTAGACTTTGGTGATCAGCTTTAAATCCTGTGAACGCTCCAAAAGGTCCTCTTAAGGGCCACCTCATATGTCACTGCTAAGCTAACAATTTTCTTTTCTCTGATGATCATGAATGTACTTAGTGGTATTCTTTCGTTACAGACTGCCATGGCCATGAATCCTACTCCAACTGCTGCATCACTGAATCCTGAACATCTCGAGCTGTGGAATCCGAAAATTGAAAAGGTAATTTACGGCTATTCTACCTACAAACAACAAGTGCGCTACAACGGTGTTCGACTCTATCTTCAAACGCCGGCGGTATACTTACCAAAAGTGGATACGCAAGTAAATCGTTGCGGTTAAAACCTGAGTATCCCTATTAATTGGTTGCGAGCAGCAGACGTTTTTTTTTAGAAGACTTTGGCAAAAGGCTCTTATTCTACTATAGAACTATTACAGTTGTGGCCAGAAAAGAAAACTTCTTATTATAAACCATTGTATCGCGGCACTCGCTGCTATATTTTACAAAGCAAGTATTGTAAAGTCACTTCAGGAGTGACAGTTGAACAATCAGTTGAAACAGAATTGTCATCGCTAGGTGCAGGCTTTTGTTCATTTCATATTGAGGTGCCTGCTGTTTATGTGGGACCTCATCAATCTGACGGTAATTTGATTTCTCTCAATTTGCGCATTGCTCAAATTCATCATCAACCTGAGTTAGCAGGACTTGATCACATTGAGAAAGTCATTGATTCTTGTGTCAAAGAGTGTCAAGAACCTGTCACTAAACCTAAACGTCGTCGCACATCAAAGAAAGATGGTGCTACCACCAAAGAGAAATCTTAAGTATTGTAATCAGTTAGTATGTAGTGAATGTGGAAAACGCGGTCTTGCGCGTTATGTTCAAATAAAACATTGTCATCATGTTGTATGTATCTTTTGTTATGTAAAGGACAGACATCCTTGTAAAGTCCCTGCTCAATGCATTATTTTGTAATGACGTCTTTTTGATATTGTAGGTTGTCATCTTCATAGACAGTGAGAGAACGCCCATGCAGGAATTGAGTGCTATTGCAATGAGAGAAAGTGATCAAACTGTTGTTAGTGTATATCATAGATTTGCCTACTGTCCTCCACACAAAGACGAATGGTCACGACGTCATGTGCATGGACTTGATCCTTCTATTTTGATTCATATTGGATTTGTAAATGAAACGTATTTGATAAGTGATTTCAAACGGTGGCTGTCAGGTTTTCATATTGTTAAAATATTAGGAAATGATTCTGAACGAGAAGCAACAACACTTCAGTTGCACATTGATAATTTATATTTACCATGTTGGGTAGATCGTGTAAGACAAGACTATCATATGCATTGTGACCAAAGAAGTTTAGAGATGAAATGATTTTTGACATGGCAATATGTTTCGGTGAGAGACATCACCTTTACAGACCACCATCCCATTGTAATACTAGAAATAAAGCTACCTACATTGCAAAACTCTCTTCACGCTGGCATTGTAGTCTCTATGACGTTTATGAACTGTATCTATGTTATTGTCAACAGCATGGGTCTATGTAAAACATGTTTTTGCTCCTTGTGAATGAATGATGATCATTTTATGAAGTGTATTCTGTACTTGTAAATTTTGTTTGGTGTTGAATGAACTTACAGTGGAACATGATTGTTATTTCTGCTTTATTCATAGTGGAAGTCATTGAAGCAATGTGAAATCTATAGTTACATCGTTTATGATGGCGCATCGTACCTTAAGTAACCACATGTGTCATTTGACTCTTGATAAACAAGGATTCGATGGATTTTTACAAGATTGGAAACTTACATTTAAAATGAAGATGAATGATATGAAAGTAGTGCTCACTGAAAGCCTTCCTCTCTTCAAAAGATTGATGGAGAGTTTGCAACCTCAAGATGTAAAGGGTAGACTCGTTGCTTATATAGAGTTGAAAGATTTACAAAAACCACTTCGTTTTGGATCTTATTGCACAAAATGGATTACTCTTAGTGATCAATTTTATGGTCGTCATATGTAGAAAATTATGGAGAGAATAGAAGAGACGTTGGAAGGAAATGCGTACGTTGTTAAACATATCATGATTCAACTGAGTGTGTTTACATCCACGACTTTGTTTGATGCGCGACACATTGTGTAGATGCAATAATGATTTCTTTTCACTGAGTATTTTGTAATGGTGTATAGAGCAACATGAGTCATTGCGCTTTGTGCATTACTATCAGGCTCTTTGTTAGATAAATGAATGCGTCGTTGTTCGAGAAAAGGGGCGTGTCATAACATGAGTCATTCCGCTTTGTGCATTACTATCAGGCTCTTTGTTAGATAAATGAATGCGTCTTTGTTCGAGAAAAGGGGTGTGTCACAACATGAGTCATTGCGCTTTGTGCATTACTATCAGGCTCTTTGTTAGATAAATGAATGCGTCCTTGTTCGCTAGAAGGGATGTGTCATTTCCGTCTGAGCGCATGGCAATCATTTCCGTCCTTGCGCTAACCATGCGGTTGCTCGAAGCCATCAACTCCTCTGCTCTCGCACTGGGTACACTGAACTCCCTTACTTTAGCATCGGGTAAAAATGCTTTCAATCAAAAGATAACTCATCATGGAGAAGCTGTAACCATAAAAACTCCAAGTCATCGGATAGATTATCTAAACATTATGTCAACAATGTATGGAGTGGCCGTGTGTGTGCCATTAGACTATTGGACACGGTTACAATTCAATACTCTTGAAACATTCCTGAAAGAAAATCTCACCATTCCCAAAGAAATTGTTCGACACAATGGGAAGCGGCCACAAGTTCCCATCATGGAAAGACGATACATGTATGTGCATATGGATAGACACTGTCTCATCATCCATGAAAAGGAGGGCAGCGAATTCGACTTACTCAATTGCAAACCACTCCACATTTTGGGAAAAGGATTCTACTCCTTCGAAATTAAAATTCAAACCATCTACATGGGTCCGCGCAGGGACGGAAGGTTGTTTACGTTGAATCCCTATCTTGTTTCCATCACCTTTAAAAATGATGTCCATGTTGATGATCATGATCAACTACAGTAACACTCTCCACACACTGAGAACGCACCATCGGTCTTTATGAGACCACGGCCTAACGGCCACCGTATCAAGAAAGAAAATGTACACTCACCATGCCACACATGAACATGACTCTCTCCTTCTTTCTTAGGCATACCCTTCTTTACTCAAGTTTTAATCATGTGGAAATTATCAGCATGTCTCCATGTATCATGGAAAAGTCAGTGTGTTACATTTCATGATACGAAACGTCAACTTCAGATAACTCTAGAACGCTTTCATCTACGAAGGTTACATCGCGCTATCCTATCCCACTCTTGCCGTGTCATTAACGTAGGAGACAGCATTGTATTTATTCGCATTCAAGAGATGATTCTACATAATGATCACTGCTACATTGTGATTCCAAAACCCTCATGGGAAAAGTATAAAAGGGAAGTTCACTCAACCCTCATGTCATTTGTGAGTCATGCTCCCCATCCGCATCATCAACGCCATGCGCGAAATGAATCTCAGAAGAGACATCGATTTAGAAAAGTTGCATACCCATCTTCCCGATTCAGTCTATCATCGCGGTCGTCCGCAAATGTTGGTCATTCGCATGAGCAACGGTCGAAATCTTCAAATCTTTCACTGCGGCAAAATCCAAGTCCTAGGAAACCTTTCTCATTTCGTGATGCAGTCCATGTGTTACGAAGTCGTCAAGAAAATGCGAACACTCATGCCTCATCTACGCCTCAGTCCCCTGACATTGAAGAATATAGTAGTGTCTGTTCAATTGAAGATGTTAGTGTATCTAGCCAACATTAAAACCAGTAATCATTGTATATTTTATGAAACTGAACTCTTTCCTGCTGCTCTGATTCGGAAGTGGCATCCTGCACATATTGCAGTGTTTCACAACGGACATTGTATCATTACTGGTTTACGTGATATCAGTAAAGTAGCTGACATTGTTAAATCTTTAATGCGTTATCTGTATGAATCACAGTTAATAGAATCGTGTTAATCACATGATGTGTTTTAAATGAGTCATCACAATGAACTATCGTCCACACACGTGTCGGTGAAAAGGTTATCTACAAGGTTCTTCGCTTTATGATGAGTCAGCGCTATTTATACACATGAAATGATGTCCACACACTTGTCGGTGAAAAGAGCTATTTATAGACATGCGTCAGCAAAGTGGTTGATGTTTCCTAAGCCGAAGAAATTGCCATGATGTTACATGCGTTGATGAGGATGTTAACTTACAAACTCTAACATGGTTTTGACTTTATTTTATACTTAACCTATCTTGAAAATAGTGAAATACTTATGACTTCATTTTATATTTCACCTATCCTACAAACTGTACAAACAGTGAAATGATTTTAACATTAATTCAAACTTTACAATCATCAACTTTATTTCTAACTTTACAAACAGTGATTCTAACTTCATTTATATTTCACCTATCTTACAAACTGTACAAACAGTAAAATGATTTTGACATTAATTCAAACTTTACAATCATCAACTTTATTTCTAACTTTACAAACGTCAACTTTATTTCTAACCCTACCCATCTTACAAAATGATCAAAACTTTTACTTCTGTCTAATGAGTGAGAATTCCATCTGTATGTCAAAAGAAGAACGACACAGTCTGTACATGATATGTTATTCATCATCACAACCGATTTTCATAGCACTCCACATAGTTAATACTGATGGTAGTAGAAAACAAAGTTTTATGGCTCACATCACCAGAGAAAACAAAGTCACTGATATGCAGGGAGAAAACCAGGAAAAAACCAGTTGATATGTAAGTCATGATATGAAGTGATCAGGAGTTGGACGCATGTTACAAGGCACTCACTCACAACGCACCATAGAAAACGCCATGGAGTAAAAAGCAAAACATCAACCACGACAGAGAGGAAGCATTCATCATCAGACATCGCCGGACGGAGGAGGAGAAAGTTTCTGTCTCTTGGGTGGAGGTAGATGAGTGTCTGGATGGCCGTACGGTAATGAGTGGTTAGGACTCATCCAGCATCGCTTGTCTTCCCAAGCAGAGAGATCTCGTTTCCTAAACGTCGTTGTTCTGACTTGATGCGACTGAGATTTTAAAATGGTCATTTCTACTTTTTTGATTTTAAGTTAATCTAAGGCATCTTGATAGTCCCTATGTGTCATTTTTCTAACGATTGACTTCGAGATGCCTTTCGCCCGTTTTATAGGAAGCTCTGAGGATTTTAGCTTCATGGAGTACATCTTGGGGCGAAGCAAGATCATCTCCTCTATCTGTTTGCCGGCACACTCATCCTTGAAGCAGCCAAGCTTCGCTTTATTTGAGGTAGAGTAAAGCGGATGGTCAGTGGGATAGTTGGAACTATCAAACTTGGGTGCTAAATATTTTAAAATGTCTTCCTGCTTGACTTGGCTCGTGGTTGTCAAAGCTAGGAAGAAGCTGTCTGAATCACCTCCTACTAATTCCACACGTTGGAGAAGTGGACATGTCTTAAAAGTGTGGTAAAATAACTTGTACATTTCTAACTTGGAGTGATCCAAGACAGCTTGACCGACATAAATGGGCTTACAAAGTTCTACTTTAGATTTTAACATTTTAAAACCAGTGATGTCTTCGGAAATGACATCATGGTGGCAAAACAACGGCGAGCGACATAACTTGATACTCGTTTCTGGATCAGTTACGATGCGATAGTCCATGCGCTTTCTTACATCCTCCATGGTTTTACCAAAGAGGGCATTATTCTTAAATTTAAAGAAGTCCTTTTCGAAAGGATTCTTGTATTCAGCCCGTTTCTTGCTATTAAATTCTATATACGGTTTTAGAAAGGGCTTCTGCTTAAACTGGATAGCGCGATGGACGTTGTCAAGTTGCATCCCCATACCTAGATAGAATTTGAGGATGGAATAGTGCACGATGTAATGCTGCTTGTTCAATTGGGTGAGCAACAACTTCCTAGTGGGTTTATTCTTTAAGTCATTTTCCGCCTCATATTTCTTATTGTGTTCTTCCATAAAGGGAGAGAACATATCTGGACTGACTATGCCAGATTCGGGTGCGAGAGGAAAATCAGCGGTCCTATTCTTAATGCAGTCTGGATAGATGAGGTCGACTTCAAATAAATAACCTATGTCGGCCTCATCTCCCAGTGCCATGATGTGTGCTGGATTGGAGAAGTGTTCAATGTCATGGGGCTCTACCCATTGGAAGTCAGACTGTGGCAAAGGCTTGGAGAGTGCACTCCCATACAAATTATTTTGGTCTATGTACATTAAATGCGTGGTCGATCTTATGTCTTGGGTGCTGTTGACAACATGTTTGTTAACAAATGTCAAGCCACCCCTAATACCACGTTCAAATAACGTATACATTTCTGCATCTTGCAGTAAATGAATGCTCTCTTTCGTCATCTTGAAGGCTGACTGATAGGACAGACCCGGCAGACTAACAAAATGGACGGGGTCTAAGGCGTCCTGTTCTAATGTGACTTTCCTAAAAGTCTCAAACACGTCAGCCAACAGATAGACGTCCAGTTTTAAGTAGGCAAGCATGTAGTCACCAAACGTGCAACACCTAAATTCTAACCATGCTTGCTCTGCATGCCTATAATCATCCAGCGAACAGTCCTCACCCGTCAAATCATTTTTAAACTTATCAATGGACGGAAGGGATGTCTCCTTCAATGTATCCATTGAACTAAAATTATTATAAGGAAACACCCCTTTCCGTCGTATCAGACTGTCACTTATGTTGGGATAGTCTTTCTTTAAATGTTGAGTGAGGGGAAGTGTTTCTAAATTATTAGCCAACGCGGATAAGGAAGAAGACATAAACTGGAAACTGTCCAGAAACTTTATGTCATAGAAGACAGGCTTCCCCTCCTTCGTCTTATCGACTTGGACTTTAGCAGTGATGCACATAAATTTTTCCTTACTTTGTGCAATCACTTTGGATGACCAGGATTTCATTTTACCGAATTCATGGCGAATGATGATGTGAGCATCATAACATTTAAAGTTATGAAAGATGACGGGGAGCATTCGCCGTTTGAGCCTAAGTTTCATATTGCATTTACTGCATAAGGCAGACCTAAATTTACCACTGAGATGGCAATGGTCCCTCACTCTCTTATGTTGCTGATCATCAAAGGATGAACAGCAGCGGGGACATTCCGTGGTCTTATCAAATTTGATTTTATCGGCTTCTGTGAAGCACATGGGTTTCCTAGTTAGCTCCGTTTCATAGCGTTGATGAAAACGGGCTTTCCTATCTAAAAAGTTGAGGAAGTTTTCAACGCACTCCTCGCCTTGCCACACATGCATCTTATTTTGGTTCCTATAATATGGATGCAAAACTTCATAACAGGCAATGGCTGCTGGCTCATGACTTAGGTCTTCTTGTTCAATATAACATTCAATGTCCGCATAGATGGTACATATGTGACTGAGCTCATTGCCGTTTTCCTCATACCTATAAAATTTATCTTTGGGCATGACTTCCATTTGAAGCTTATTACCCTGAGAGCACCACTCGTAATGCTCTTCAAAAAATGCTTTTGATGTGAAACGCCGTGTGCAGCGATCACAGTAATAATGTTTGTTATCATAACTTTGCTGGTGGTGATACAATCTAGAAATTTTGGGAATGCCACAATAATGCCATTCTGGGTGGTTGTCGCTATAGACTAGGAGGAGATTGACAACCCGGTCGAAGTTACTTTGGCGATTATTATACCTAACGCCCTTCAGACCTTTTTCCCAGAGATGGATGACAATCTTAATATTGTTGAGTTTTTCAAATTGGGCGATGCCTTTAAAATCTAATGTGTTGACATCTAACCCGTCAAACTTAAGCTCATCCTCCCATTCACAATACTTGGTGACTCTTTGACGATGCACCCTTGTATCATTGTAGTGAAGAATGGAGAGGACGGCATACTTGAAACACTGGGACTGACATTCTTCATTGATGACAACCTTTTTGTCAGCCAGTGCTTTGGGGAGAGTGAAACAACCACTCCCTTGTAAATTTTCTAAAAGATTGATTTTGATGTCTACCTTCTCTATCCCATCAAAGACCAGACCGCTGTCTCTCATTAAATTTATTCAAGTTGCTGACGAGATAGGTCGCATGTCTCTCTACCCACTCGTTTACATCACCTATGAGATCAGCAGCACAGGAGGCTATCCTAATGGTCACAGTGGACTCTACTTCTCCCGTGCTACTGTCTACCTTATTGAAACGAGCAGTGAGATAGAACATACCCTTAAGTAAAAATCTATCTAAACTCGCCAACATTTGATGAATTAAGCCTATATGATTCATCAAGAAAGGATGAATGTCCTGCACAGCTTCAGAGCTTTCTAACTCATAATCGCGAACGAGCCTCTCAAGGGAAAACTTGCTCAGCCTTAGAGTGACGTTGTTGTCAGTGTAAAGCCCAGTGGAATGTGTGTGACAGAGTGTGTGCGAAGAAAGAACAAACTCTGTAGGAAAGGTCTTCTGACACGAAGAACAGGAAAAGCCGACGTGTGATGAAGGATGCTTCCTACCTGTTGTTGTCGGTGGTTGCCTCACACTGCCACAGGAACCGCCTTTGATGTGGACTCGCAAGTTGGTGCTGTTGTAGAACGTGCGTCCAGAACCTTCACACTTGGGCCGTTGAGGGATCGGTCGGCGTTTTCCTCCCCTGCAGGCATGGCCAGCGGTGTGACGTCTCAAACTGTAGGCTGAGGCGATGACCCTGTCACACCGCTGGCATCGAAAGTCCTCCTCTTCGACTTCCATCTCCCTCTCCTCTCCGACGATCTCCAACTCCTCCTGCTCCAACAATCTCTCCACCGACTTGACGGAGAGGAGAGGGAGTTCGGCCGCTGCAGGTGGTGGTGGTGATGCCGGGATGATGGGACGGGAGGGAACGTCGCCGTCCAGGAGGTAGGCCGCCAAATCTGTTGAGAAAAAGAGAAAAGAGATTAGTAACATGATCAACATTTCAAGTTTGAAGTCTTAGCCCCCTATTTCCCAATCACGATTACTTACCATCTAAGGACTGTAACTCCGGCAGCAAGGATGGACGCGGAGGAGGCAGGAGAGGGACACGAGCCGAGGGTGGAAGGGTCCTGGGCTTCGGTGTTGGAGGGACGTGATGGCGAGGAGCAGGGACTGGCGCAGGTACCGGAGCTGGTGGCGGTTGAGGTGGGGCGAGAAAGATGCCCGAGAAAGGTGTCGCAGCTTGTGCAGAGGTAGATGGGCGGGAAGGTAGGGTCGGAAATTCAGCTTCGAATCTCCGCCTCGCGGCTTCTTCCCACTTCTTCTTCTTCGCCATATCTGTAGAGAGGAAAGAGAGATTAGATTAGAGGTTGTGGAGATAATAATGATGGAGAGTAAGCTATACGAATACAGAAGTGCTAAAACATGACATTCCAACTCTCATAGGTGAGGATACTTACACTTTCCGAGCCGCTCATAGGCTTCCCCGATTGCTCCTTGGGGGACGGGTTCCCCATTACGAATGCATTCATGTACTGAAAAAGAATGACGGCAAAGATAAGCAGAGGTAAAATTTGGATTCGGTTTAAACATGAACAAAATAAGGGAAGGGCTCTTGATTTTAATGAGGATGACTACCCTAATGATGTTAGTAATAGAGTCAACCTTGATACAAATACTTACATTGCTCGATGGTGGCATTTTCCATCTCGACAGCAATGCGGTAGTTCTCAATTTTCTTGGATTCCATTTTTGATCGATTGCAGATTATGTTAGTAGATTTCAATCACTGAAAAGGAAAGATGAAAATCGTTTCATTTGCCTAGTCAACGTTTATTATGGGAACAATCATTGAAGTGACATCTAATGAATTACATTTCCCTCTACTCCATATCATAAAGACTAACCTTTGTCGAATGGCTGAAGTACTCTGACCTGGCGAGAGAAAGCGTCACGTTGAGTATGAAGTCGAACGCCCAACATGAGCAACGGCTCAGAGGTTTCGGTCTAACAAACGACGAACAACCCGTGCAACGCAATCCCACTACGGCAGTACCCGCCGTCCAGAAGGAACGCTCGAGCAAAGGAGGTATTACAGCGATGATATGTTTCATGAGCAGAAGATGTGATAGCAAGAGACTATTCAACTTGATAGCAAGTCAAAACAACCTGATAGCAGGAGCTCACCGACACTCACCTTGTGAAAGATAAATGTGAAGAGCAGAGCTGGTGCACTGCCTTTTATAAGATTTTCTTAAGTGGTGAATGGATCAGACCTCTCGTCCAATCACAGACGAGCTAAGAGTTCCCGATGTGCGTACGCACAATTGTAACGCGTTATTGAAATCGTGTTAGGCAAAAATGTTGTTTTTGACCAACCATGGCACCTGAAGTCAATACATTGAAACATGATGATTGCTCGATTCGTTTTCATCAAGAGTGCTTCGGAGGCTTAATACAAGATTACATCCTTGAGTTTCAAAGGGAGGAGACAGAATTGGAAGCATGCTTAGACTAAACACGAAAAATATTTACGGAGTTGATATCTTATTTCAAAGACAGTCTCATCAAGGCTCACTTAATTGCACATGTCAATTACATTCATTTTCCAGAAGGTGAAGTAGCGGAAAGTGTTGATTTTCAATTTCGTTCCTGTGGACAAGAATATGTTACTGATCCTCCGGTTTTTTATACACGACATCTACGGAAGATTATTTCTCGTATGGACAACTTTCATGGTTACGGTGATCATTTGCTTCTGAATAAAATAAAGCATATGGTCATTGCTATTAGTAAAGTGGGTTTCAATGATGTTAAATCAAAGACCAAATAAAGTATTTTTTCATGACACTTGTGTTGTGCTAAACGTTCTAATGCTGTGGTGTACACCGTTTTCATATAACATTCTAAACTCTCATTGCAGTACAAGACTGCTTTTAGTAAACCTGATGAAGCGAATCTAACAGCCATGAATTTTTCTAATAAGGGAAACATTTGGCAACTGTCTCCCATAAAACTTTCTAACATTGAAAGTAAGTTACAAGACAATCTACACTGTGCAGTAAAACCTTCTAAAACTTTCTAGTGCTGCTGTGAGTTCGGTCAGTCATACAACGTCATGATCAAACTTTTCTAACTATACATCAACCTTTGTTGCAGTAAAAACTTTTGTACAAACCATGATACACTTTCTGACTAGACTTATGAATAAACGTCATGATCAAACTTTTCTAACTATACATCAACCTGTGTTGCAGTATAAACTTTTGTACAACATGATAAAGTTTCTGACGACACTGACAAGAGCTTGTTCACTAGCGAAGCGAGAAGTCTATGATGTGTTGCGTGTGGCGCATGAATGTCCTCCCGTTTCATCCCTTCATCATTTTTCTTCCCCTCTGCATTCCATATCCGAAGATATGTGGCGGGCTTGGGACCGCTTTAGCTGCATTAGAAGGTTGGACCTTAAAAGAGCCCATGGGTCGTTCTCCGTCCACCGACACTCTCACTTCTGCAAAAACTCTGAAAGAAAAAGTATAGGAGATTAGAGGCGGCAAGGAAATGATGATATTGAAGTAACTTACTGGGCAACTTCTTCCGAACTTTTCGGACGACGAAGTTCTCCAGCTCTCCAGTGATGTTCAAATTGATATATAGGCACCGGACTCCGTCGCCCTCATAGCATTGCTGAGTCACATTGGGGTCGTCAGTGATTGTGGGGACGTCACATATATTATTTTGGAAGAGGGGAAGATGGACTTCATACACTCTTCTTTTTCTACTCTTCAAACACTCATGCAGTCGCTCAACTTCACCCGCCAACCTCTAATTTATACCCTTCACTTCCTCCGTCTCCTTCACCACGCTTCGCATCCGCTCTATCTCTTCATCCTTCCTCGACAAACTCGCCTGCAAACTCTCCACCAAACCTGCCTTCCTCATCAACTCGCTCCTTTCCGCCATCCATTCCTTTTCCTTCTTTCTCATACTCTCCAACTCTTTCCTCGTTGCCCTATACCCCTCAACCTTCGCCACCAGCTCTTCATTCTCCTTCAAAACTTTTCTATTTACACTTTCCAAACCCATCACACGATCCTTCAACCTAACAAATGCCTCCGTATCACACCTCTCTTCCCGCCGTGGCGATGACGCTGCCATCGGCTTACCCACTTCCTCACCCTCCCCCTCCAGATCACCGATATCCCCAAACAAATCCTTAATCACCTTATCCAAATCAACATCATCCTTCTTCTTCATTTCCGCTCTCAACTCAACTTCCTCTCTAGAACTCTCATCACTCGCCTTCGTCACCACTTTTTCCCCAACCACGCCCTCAATCGTTGCCACCGCCTTCCTCACCTCTTCCCTTTCCAAAAACTCTCCCTCAAACCACTCCTTGAACCCTGCCATAGCTATATTGCCACTTGGACACTCGTTGTGATCCTTAATAAATGCCACCTCATTCCCTTCCCCACATACCACCCGATGATGGACGCACACTCTCAACAACACCTCTCTCATATGCACGCCCACCGTCCCCTCTTTAATGTGCTTCCTCAGCTCACTACCTCTGGCAATCTTGCCGCAACTGCATTTGCCAACCAACATTTTTGCATTGCTTGATTTCGTCATTATGATTCTGTAAAGATAGAGTAAAATTTGATGGCAAGTGTTTATAGGATACTACTTGATGATATGCATTGAAAGACTAAGTCATCAAACATTTGATAGCAAACGTTGGAATAAAATCGTCAACCAAAGTTAAAGAGTATGATTCCTAGCTTTATCCTAAATCCCAAAGTTTGATAGCAAACCTTGTCAGAGCACTCACCGTTCGTCTTGCAACTTGAAACAGGAGTGAAGACTAGAGAAAAGTCGCGGTTTATATACCCAGCGAGCACAAAGCTATGATTCAGACCTTCCTTATTTGGTCATGCTTTTAACTTGACAACAGCAGTTTTACCATGTATGGGCATCGGCAGTCACCGTGCTTTCTGTTACCAACTCCCAACACAAATACGGATTCCCCTATGACGCGAAAAGGTTTGACGTCAATGCTTGCAGTAACCATCCCATTTTTACCAAGTTACAATGACAAACGATAGACGTTGCCAAGCCTGAGTTACTGAGGCTAGACGAAGAAGGCCTGATAGCAAGCCAGCAACCGTTTGGGTGTTAAGCTCTTGAATCCGTTACAGGCATTACTCAGAGGGGATCTTATCCCAGCTCCAAGGCCTCGACCCACAAATCCAACCTCGGGCGGACAGAGTGTGCGTCATATCACTGTGTTGGTATCCGGGCCCCAGTTTTGACATGAAAACCGGTGGAGTTATTTACAAGAGGAAACGACCCAAGTCACAGAGACTCATAAACGACTGCTTTTTATTCAAAAACTTTAATTATTATCATTAAATATGAATTTAAATTTTTCAGTATTTTAGTACTCCTCATAAAACGTTTATAAGTAGTCTGTCACCTACAGCACAGCATGAGCTGTCGAATGTTTTTTGAATCAAGTCTAAAGGACTTGTAGAAGCAAAGTTATAGCCGTTAGAAGATTTCGGCCTACTATCATCAAATGGTCAGTCATGCTATACTGACTAACCTATAAGTCTGACACCTTAGCTGATATCGGCAATGGAAAGTCAGAAGTCCGATATCGGAACTCAAGAAACGACTTACCTGTAGTCAGTTTCTCAACTTAGTGAAATTCCTCTCCCGATCCCATTCTTATATACCCTGTGAATATGCAATCGATAAGGGGGTGGCGGTGGGGGTCAAAACATCATTTGTCTCAAATTTGACGCTGATTCCAAATCTGGTCTCTGTTTGCCCGTCCGACGCTTGCTTCACCTGCTAGAGCGATTTTCATAAACATTCTAACTCTGTCGTTTTTCGCCAATCTCCCAAAATCTTAAATGACGCCTCACATCTAAACGAAGGCAGATACGAACAAGCCATGTTTTCCACTGAATTTGTCTCACTCTTAGCTTTCAAACGAGCTATTGCACGACTTTCTACCATCTCTACAACCAAAGTTGGAAGATCGGTGCCGAGGGGGGGTGGGGATGGGGGTGGGAGTCAGAACTTTTTCTCTCCGATTGAGTTGGGAAGACGTTCCTAAACCCAAAATTGGCCAAAACGTCCGAATTTGCACTCCATTTTCCCATCCAAGCACTCCTTCATGTCGAAAAACGACTTTTCTCATCCCAAAACCTCCAAAACCTGACTTTTTCCAACTCTGACAGTTTCCTGCCATTTTCCTCCCTAAACCCAAGAAAATGAGTCCAAACTGAGCTTTTCACTGCCTTTTTCTCATTCTCAGCTTTCAAATGAGCTATTGCACGACTTTCTACCATCTCTACAACCAAAGTTGGAAGATCGGTGCCGAGGGGGGGGACAGTTTCCTCCTCACGGACCCATTCCTCCCAGCACATCCTTGACGAACTCCCTCACCTTCCTTCCAGAGGGTGGGGTCGGGGGTGGGGGCTGAGTCAGCATTTCACATTTTGTCCTTGCGCCTGCAATGGGGATACTACTATCGTGCGCATGTAAATGCATCTATGTTAAACTCACAACTCGGTGAAGAGCATCACACATCGTCGGAGTAGCGTATAGGTTAATTCATTCAAAACACGTTTTATTTCCGGGAATTCAATATCGCTGACATCGTCTATAGAAGGCCAAACAAACTGTTGAGGCTCATTACGATACTGTACGACAAATTTCACTTCAAATTCATAATTTCCGTATAACTTTTGAACTTGACCGAGATAAGTAGGCCTATTCTGAGCATTCCGTGCTGTTGAAAGGCTGACGACGATCCAAGCACCTTCGCTTATGGATAGTTTCGGGACCAAGCTGGAGTTTTCTACGTGGTCTGATAAAGATTCGTTATAAATGATTCGGCTGATGTACATTATTGTCTCTGAGCCAGACATCTCTGATTCAGTATCAATAGCGGAACCTGTATCGGTATCCTCACTCGGATCTTGCGTGGGATTACTTATATCCATCAATGATACACTTTTCCAGCTACGATGTTGACCTTGCGACGAGTAGTAACAATTCGTTTATCCGGACGATATCTCATTTCTCTGAAAAAGGAAACTAAACTATCGGAGAGATTTTCATCTGAGAGCTTATTTTCTTCTCTGTTCTCATCACTAGTAGATTCGCGAATTTGGCATATCACTTTATCTCGATTCAGAGGTATCCTACAATACCAGTTTTTTTCAAACCCTGCTACTACGTTTTTGTTTCCTCTTCCATCAAACTCAAGTTGCTCCAATGTTTTCTTTAGTAATGCGGGAAACTGATCCTTATGCAAACTAGGCTGATTTTTTCCAAGACCTCGCTTCCATTCGTCAAGGACATTTCTCCATGTACGCTTTAGAGGACAGAAGTATGAAACATCTGAAGGTTGTGTTAGATGTGTTGAATTTCTGGGAAGAAATACAAAGGCAATGTTGTTTCTTTCACACGATTCAGTTACATCCTTCGTTAAATGACTGGCAGGATTATCACCTATCAATACTTTTCTACCTGGTAATCGTCTGAGGCAACGCAAGGCTACTTTAAGAAACCAATCGGTAAATGTAATTGAATCAAACCATCCACTAGCTGATCTGTTATATCTGGCATTGGACGGGCCATTCAGCATCCAAGTGTGCCACATCCCAGTGGCTTTGTAGACAGTGTAAACAGGAAGAATACTTCCATCCGCAGCAGCACAAAACATAACTGAAATAGAAGATTTCGTACTATTGACTACACGCTCCGGATGCTTGCAACCTCTTCGAACAAGACATTTCCTCGTGCCAGGATTATCCACAAAGCATGTTTCGTCGTAATTTAGTATATTGTGTGGAGGCACTCCCTTCAAAGTCTTGCTCAAGTTATCAAAATACTAATTTATCACACCTCTGCTAACCTTAGCTCTTGCCCTTTTGATGTTAGGAGTCATTCGAATCGTAACGTCTTTATGTCTTGATAAAAAAACTCATCTTTCCCCCGGGAGATTCCTTCGAAATTTCTTGATGTGGATATCTTGTTTGTTGATGTTTAATCCGGCGCCCCAGGACATTTTTGGAAACACCATACTTCTGGGCAGCATTCCGTATGCTTATACCATCATTAATTTCTTTCACAGCATTCTCAATTACTTCATGATCGTGGGCCTTGTATCCTCTTGTGCCGGTTTTCTTCTTATATTTTCGCGGCATCGTCTCGCAAAACTGGTGGAGTGACTTGAGACACCTGAAATATAAGGAAATATTATAGTCAATAAAATCGATGTATACAACAATTATGTGTTGAAATGTTATTAGATAGAAGCATTTACTAAAATAGAGTGATGATAAGTTCGGGTATGCTACATTTTTAGTTTTACAGTTTATAATCAGTGACTATCTCAGATAGTAAATAATTTATTTCACAAATAGAATACTCGTATAAGAATATTTTTGTTGATAATTGATCTTGTGTTTGATATGTTATTTTGTTCATGAAGTGTAGTATCTATAGTATCAAATAAAGCTGATTTGTTATACCAAACAATACGTTTGAGGACGGACAGGGAACCTAAATATAAGGTTGATATAAAGTAAGAAGTGAATTGGGACAATGAAAAATTACAAAATGTAATTAATTTAGTATATCGCCTCATTGCAGCAACTCACATTTATTTATCAATACACGTTATAAGTATGGACATATGTCCTCGTTGTAGATACTTACACTTTGAATGTGGCTGCTTCTATCTAACCAGTTCAGGTGAATTAAGATGGCAACTTAAAATCATATGATTGATCTGAATTAAAGTACCACTTAAACAAATATATACGTAAGCATACGTTGTAAATATAAAAAAATCCGAAAGATAAAGTTGATTTCAGATAGTTTCTAAAAAGTGTAGCTAAATGGAATTTGATAAATTAGTTTTGATGATAGACCGGTAAATTGTCTCAAAATTCAAATTAGTCCCATTTCACCCCGCTGTCCCAATTCACCTCGTTCTACGGTATATTAGGTAGAGTGGTAACTCCTCATTTATTAAATTCCAATGTATACACTTTCGATTTTATTAAATGAACTCAAGGGAGATACAGGTGGCAATGTCACCAAATGTGAGATATGCAAATTTTTTTTGCAGTTTTTCAGAAATTGCAACGTAATTGAGTGATCATGATTGTAATGCAGAAGGAATGATGGTATTTCACAGATTCTCATGACAGCCTTAATGTTTGTTCACAATTCGATGGGCTCCTATTACTTTCATGCTCAACCTCAAGGGTATTTTCTTGAGCGTGATCATCACAGGCAACCTGCAACTGACAGAAAGTCACATAAGCACAAACAATGATTTCAACATAGACATCGGATTAACATCCTAATAATGTTATCTGATGTCTATGGATTTCAATTAACTTTGAAAGTTGCAAATGGGTCGACTACATCACTATTCAGATTCATGAAATAAAACATGAATTTAATGAATCATAAAATCATGCCGGTGAAAATTGAATTAAAAACTTGAAATTTCAGCCAAGAAACTAGCACGATTAATATCGTGACTTTTTCATGAAGACTTTCATTATAATACAATTCATGAAAATCCCTTGATAATCAGCTTGATTTCCGCTTTGTTAGGATGCTTTTCAGCAAATATTCATTCCTTTTGATATTCAACTTGTTTCATACTACATATTTAGGAGAGCCACCTCGGTAGTAAATAAATTGGCAAATTTTGACTTTTTTTCAAAAGTGCTCAAATAATTTTTTGGACCACGGGAACGTCATCTCCGCAAAAAACTGAATCTTTTGATATAAAATTTTTCACTGTGTGCAGATACCAAAGACATTTAATTGTTTAAAAGGGCTAGATGCCTAAATTTGAACCCATTTTAGTACGGTCCTTATCGTGGCAAAAAAAGCATTACGGCAATGGGGCGAAATTGCTGTTTTGTCGGCTGTACGGTATGCAATGCGACAAAAAGCCTTGGAAATGGCACATGATGTAAAGCATAATTCCCTGATATCATATGATAAGTTTCAAGAATATTCGTCTAGTAGTTTCTCTGATAAAAATTGTTAAAGATAATAGCAGTAATACAGCAGTTTAATGCAGTACTATCAATTTGGAAGAAAAAATATTCAGATGAAGACTGATGGGGTCATAGAGTAGGGATATACAGGTAGAGTGTCGACTCAAAAAAGTATCTATATACAGTGAAAATTTTTGTATCAAAAGATTCAGTTTTTTGCGGAGATTACGTTCCTGTGGTCCAAAAAATTATTTAAGCAGTTTTAAAAATGTCAAAATTTTGCATATTTTAATACTACCGAGATGACTCTCCTATATAAGTAGTATGAAACAACACTTGACGAAATGACTTGCTATGTCTTATCAAGTCTGATCAGATTCTTGCAAAGTCTGATCAGAACTTATTATTATTTAAGATCTTACATTTCCTGACCAGAAAGTATCAGACTTACTAAGTAATTCTGCAAAATAAGATCTTTTCAGATCTTACCAGTTGATAATTGAAATTAAAAAGTAATTAAAATTTAAACCTTCAAGTCCGAATATAGTGCGAAGTCAGACGACATGAATGATTTTGGTTGTTAAATGACATTGATGGAACATCAGTGCACTGGATATACAGGGTGAGGCAAAAGTCACGCCCCAGTAAAAAGAAAAGGAATTTTTTGTTATTCTTCTATTTTTATTATATGTACATCTAATTATCACTGGGGTACAACACAAGATGCATTCAGCAGTTCATAATAACACTTCTCGAATTGCTTACCGTCAGTCACTCTGCCACATTGCAGTTGTTCGATTGTTCGTGGTCGATGACTACAGACTTCAAGTGACCCCGCCATGGCAAAGGACCCGCCCTACCGATCCAGTGATTCGGGTTCACGAACTTTTCTGGATTTGATTCAGCATAAAAACGGCCCATTGCAAAAAGCTTATGTTAACTGCCCTTACTTTTCTCATAGAGCAATTTCAATCAATGACTAAATTTGCAATCTAACAGAGCTAGATGGAAGACACTTGCTCTAACATGACTAATCGACTATATTTTTGCTGGGGCGTGACTTTTGCCTCACCCTGTATGTAGACAAACGCATTTTTTCTACTTAAAAGATTCCTAAAAATTTACAAATAAGATCTTACACGACTGATACTTTCTGGTCAGAACTTGTAAGATTTCCTTAGTAAGATTAGGTAAGTCATTCCGTCTAGTGAAGTTGGATATCAAAGGGAATGACTATTTGCTAATAAGCATCCTAACTAAGCGGAAATTAAGCTGATTATCAAGGAAATCTAATGAACGGCATTATAATAGAAGTCTTCATGAAAATGGTCGCGATCTTATCCGTGTTTTCTTGACTGAAATCTCAAGTTTTTAATTCAATTTTCACCGCCATGATTTCATGATTCACTATAAATTCATGTCTCATTTCTTGAATCTGCATAATGATATGGACCCATATACATCTTTCAAAGTTAATTGTCTTTGAATCTAGATTTTGCTCTACAGTGGCAGGTTGCTTATGATCACGCTTAAGAAGATTCTCTTGAGGTTGAGCACGACAGCAATAGCAGGTCATCGAGTTGCTTATTTTAGAAACATTGCCTCTCCAAGGCTGTCATGACACGGAGGATCTGTAAAATAATATCATTTCCTTCTGCTATGCTATCATGATCAGTCAATTCCGTTGTAATTTCTTCAAAACTGCATAAATGTGCAATATGTCACATCTGGAACAAACTCCGACTGTATGTCCTTTGAGTTGATTTAATAAATTCGAAAGTGTATGTATACACATTGGGGATTTAATAAATGCGGAGTACCACTCTACCTAATATATTTACTCTATGGATGGGGTGTTGATGAACACTGAAGTCCCCCCTGTAGAATTCATTGCTATTAACAAATTCAGTGAGAATCCGAATATTACACTGAGGAATTGGCTATTAACCCGTTCAACTCGGATGTCGAGCGCTACTCGACATGAGATATCTGTTCTCTGAAGCGAATATTTGAATTCATCACTCCTCTCCGTGAGCGAATAGACTCCTGGGCAGTTAGCTCAGGAGCGAAATAAATTTCTGCATTCCTTCTCATCTTTCTTGTTTTAGAATGAATAGCTAGGAGGGATATTTTGTTTAGGGAGACCAGGCCTAGTTGCACTTTCTTTACACTTCAGTCTACTAGCATGTAGTAGCTCACACATGTAGCCCTCTTGGAACATGGATCGTAGATCCCCCATTGTTTTCTAGGGAATGGCAGTTATTTAGTATCACCGAAAAGAACCCAAAAAAAACCTAAGTATTTAATGCTCTATCCCAAGCATTACAATGCACACATGACAAAAAAACAGACGTCAGTCATGAGCGAGCGGAACAGGTAGTCCGATACACAGACCGGATACACAGACCCGATTGGGCACAGTACCGGGTCTCCTTGTCGATATCCACAGCGATGCGGCTCTCCTTTCGCAATGTCTTTCGCGTTTTGCGGCGCGACCTGCGCTGCGTCGGGCCTGGGTTTCTTGATGGCTTCTTGATGCGGCCACGTGGAATTTGTGGGGCGGCCTAAAAATCAAAACTTCTTTGCGGCCATACACAATCAATCACTTAGAACGAATTTACTTTTTACTTGTTTACAATCATTGTCCTTTGTCCTTAAGTAAGCTGTCTTGTGAATTTCATGAAGCGCTGATTGCCATTTAGAGAACATCTGCATTCATCAATCGTCTCTGTATCAGATATTCGATGAAGGCTCTATTAGAAGTGATCTTCAAAATTTTACCATCAAATCCATCTCAATTCTAACTAAATCGATACTCGCCCATCCTTGCATTTCATTTCGAGTTCGTCATTGCTTTTCCATTACTCATCATTTCTCTGGGATCGTATTCTGTTTATTGGGACTTATTCATTTCCCACTCATCTTTCTTACCTATCGAGGCCTGCCGATATTCACTTCGTTTGCTCGTTTTTGTCCAGCAACTTCCGCCTGCTTTTTTTCCACGTCTTTCAAAGGCATGAGAGTCGAAGCTCCCTCGCAAATCGGTTCTGCGGTCAGGCCAGTGAGTGTGCCGGTTTCGGCCCAGTCGCGTCGAATTTCGTATCGACGCAAGGTTTTCGCAACGCAAGTTTTTCAGTCCAAAACAAGTTGGCCAAGCTGGTCGAAAGGTTTCGTTAAAACATCAGTTTTCCAGATGCAAAATGGCATTCGAGCACAAAAGAGTTTCGATGATGTTCTTGAAGGCCAATTCGCTTCAAAATGAACAGATTCCAAATACACATTCGTCCAAAGTGTAAGGTCATCACACCATTGATCGCTCTCTTCGACCTCACTTTCGCTTGATGCTCAATCTTGTCGAGAACTCACGTGTCTCCTCGGACAACGCTGACTGCTTGTAAGGTGATAATATCTAAAAAAGAAAATTTAAACACAATCAGAAATTATACTTTGAGGGGTGGTATATCTCCTTGCAAATGCTGAGGCTCGTTGACTGGTAATACCGTGTTCCTCTCGAAGCTTCCGTAAAAGCACAGGAGTGTAATCGAGCCCGCTACGATGTCGATCTTGACTTCCTTTGAGGCGTATAAAGCGAACCATCCGTAAACCATAAGGTTTCCTCAACAAATCCCATGAGAAGAGTCCAATCCAGAATGAAGCTCCGCAGAACTTCCTCAACTCGCCGAACATCAAGGCCGCGTTTCGAATCATCAACAGTTTTGTAGGCCCCGGCACATTGTTCCACCCACCTTGAAAATAAAGAGGGGACAGTTGCGACAGTTGGGTTACTACGTTATGAGTTTCGATTCGTAATATGAATCAAGGTTTTTTATTACTCCGCGTCCTGTCGTCAACATTCGCGGGTCGCTTCTTCACTTCCTGGTTCGTTCTGAGTCATCAAAACTCGTCATTTGCTGACCTTTTGGTCTTATTTTTCGTCACCACCGATTCAGAACTTTCGGTCGACACCATTTCGTGGTCACCCTATGGCGTTCCTCATCCAGTCATGGTCACTTCAATCCTCGATTCTACTGGCTCGCTGGACTCTAATGTCCGTTCTGATGTTCCCTCGAAAGGCCTCCGGTGTTCCCAGTAGCCATCTCGATCACACCAAAAAGATTCACAATCGATAGCAACTGATTCACACCAAACAATGACACACAGAGGAATTTCAGACCTCGCAGACTGAAAAATTTCAAAGAGTCAATTGTTATGCGCTCTGGTTAGTTTAATCATATCATTGAATGTCAGTTCGCATTGTCAAACAACAGCATCCCTCATCATTCAAATTAACTGTGTTCAAAAACCAGATGACTAAATCCCCTCTCAAAATTCATCATGGACCATTGAACAGTTAGTTCAATTGATTTTGATCTTTTAGATTGCTTTTGAAACAACACTGATACAGCTGACGGAATAGATTCACATGTACTTAAGCATAACACTGATTAAGACAAACATTATTATACATGTCGATGAAAATCGTACAAGTTCAATCAAAATAGTAAAATAGAAAACTCGACATCCGCTCCTGAAACAATCAAAAGCATAAAAAGCAGCTCGACAGAGAACTCTGAATAATGAAATGTCATAGATTGTCTGAGTTCCCTCTCGACAGTGCAAAAGAAGGTTGATTGCATCGAGATCATCCGCCGCTCGCCCCTCGACTGAAGGTTGCTTCTGAAGTTAGAAAGTTAGAGTTGATTGGGTTAATAAGGCTCAGCCATGTCAACAACGCTCTTAGTTATTCACCAGGAATGAAACTATTTAACATGGATCTATGTATTGTAAATAATTAACAGAAGAGGTCATTTTACGTCCAAGTGGAATCGATCATCGGATGTCTGTCAATGTCAAAGATGTCAATGTGCATTGTATAACATCCGTAATATATGTTGTTTGTTTTTATTTGCCTGAGCCAATTTTACATCAAATTTTCTGATAATTCATATATTTTTTTCTGTTGTATCATGTAATTTCTTACCGCAAAATTACATTTACACGTTAGATTATTGCCAAGCTTGGCAATCGCGTTTGGCGTGGCCGGGCAACGGTGGGCACAGCAACGATAACCATAGCCAGGCTTCGCTCTTATTACAAGAAAACAATCTGCATGACCAAAAGTAAAGACGCGGTTCATTTTTCTGTTCAGAAAAGTCATTTAGTCATGTATTTGGTGAATTGTAGGTGAACTTCACTCTGCTTTTATCTAAGAATGATACAATTGGATTTCATTTGAGCTATTCCTATAAAACATGAGCTCTTCACATCTGCTTCACATTTAATAATCAACTGACATAAAATAATTCAATGGAGTCTAATTGAAAGAATTGTATCAACAGGATGCTCTTATTTACAACTACGTTATGCAAAACATCTGAAAAAGTAGAATAAACTATTATTTGTTGGAACTTGGACGCTGTATTTAGACCAAAGATATTTAATATATATGAGGGCTAGATAGGAAGTAAACGACAATCCTATTGTTCTCGATGGACCGGCTTTGGTCAGCTGACTTCAAATGTTTTTAATTTTTGAAACAACACACAGTATCAGTGGCTTATGCTTTATACAAAATGATATTCATATGGCGCTCTGTCGCATCGCACATCGTACGTCAACAACATAGCAATTTCGCCCCATTGCCGCAATGCTCCTTTTGCCCTCAACCGTACCGAAACTAGTTCACAGCTGATAGCCCATTACATAAACAAGTGTTAAATATCTTTGATTTAGACATATATACACATTTCTTGAATGCGCTTTAGTTCTGTAATTGCTAAAAAGAGGCAATGAAAATGACTATTTGTTGCTCGCTTACAAATATTTTCAAATTCATGCAAGATCAGCTGATTTTCACTGGTTTCGTTGTACACAATGTAAAAACACGCCTATTTCCTATCTAACCCTTTATAATATTAAATATCTTTGACAGACACTTTTTTCAGTCGACACTCTACCTATATATTTCCCTACTCTATAATACTGTGACCTCTGCTCTATCGTGTATATTTCCACTTATCGGTGAACGGAGAGAATTTACACTCTCCTGAACTTTGATATCAGGTTAACGCTTTTGATTAATGACTTGTGAATCAGATGGCGAGACGGAAAGAGAAGATGCACACGGTTACTATCGTTGCATCTAAATCTGCTTTGATTGCTGTTCCCCATAACGGTCCAATGACGGGCAGAGCAGCTCCGCGGGACGTGTGTGAAGTTAGCGGAACCACCCAGCGGAACCATTTTTTGCTATAGCTTAATTCTATTCGAAACAGCTGCTAGTTTGTCAATTTCAGTCTCCTGATTACGAATCTGAGCTCAGATTTCACAAATTAACAGTCGTTTTTGAGAAAATCAAGTTTGAAGATAAAAGTGGTTCCGCTGTGAAGTTAGCGGAACCATCCAGCGGAACCAATTGCTGAGTCTCGCTGATTGACGCAGTAAATCAATTTCTTTTGGTCAATACCCGATCAATTTTGTTGTGCTGATCACGAATATGTGCCTCATCTTTCAAAACAATGCAGATTTCACCCAGAAATCTGAATTTCACTTTTTCTGCAAGCTGATTGTGAAGTTAGCGGAACCATTTTTTAATACAAAGAATTTTTCAGCAAAATCCATCCTCTCCTACTAATTTGAAGCTCCTAATCACAATTCTGTAATCAGATTTGCAAAACTTGCCCGCATTGCAAAGATATTCCTCTATGTGGGTCCGCTGAGATTCCGATGAAATCCTTGAAAACCGTAAAATCAATTTTTCTCGGCAAGTACTTATCCTCCCGTGAAATCGGACGGCAGACCGTGATCAGTGAAGCAATTCCATTCTCTTGGTATGTCTATTGCAGTGATTCTCTGCAAAAATTAGAATTTGAAATTTTAATGCCAGTAGGTGGTTGGCGAACTTCACAGCGGACCCACATAGAGGAATATCTTTGCAATGCGGGCGAGTTTTGCAAATCTGATTACAGAATTGTGATTAGGAGCTTCAAATTAGTAGGAGAGGATGGATTTTGCTGAAAAATTCTTTGTATTAAAAAATGGTTCCGCTAACTTCACAATCAGCTTGCAGAAAAAGTGAAATTCAGATTTCTGGGTGAAATCTGCATTGTTTTGAAAGATGAGGCACATATTCGTGATCAGCACAACAAAATTGATCGGGTATTGACCAAAAGAAATTGATTTACTGCGTCAATCAGCGAGACTCAGCAATTGGTTCCGCTGGATGGTTCCGCTAACTTCACAGCGGAACCACTTTTATCTTCAAACTTGATTTTCTCAAAAACGACTGTTAATTTGTGAAATCTGAGCTCAGATTCGTAATCAGGAGACTGAAATTGACAAACTAGCAGCTGTTTCGAATAGAATTAAGCTATAGCAAAAAATGGTTCCGCTGGGTGGTTCCGCTAACTTCACACACGGTCCCCATAACTGTCCAATGACGGGCAGAACAGCTCCGCGGGATCCTCGATGGTCAAAACGCGGCGGTGGTTACCAAAGACCAGTACAGAATGATGACCCAAGCCAAATTTCGATATTTAAAGTGAAACCCAGAAACCTAGACGTCACGGATCTGCTATCCTTCCTTCCTCTTCCGTATCTTCTCCTTATTACTTGTAAGTCTCGTCGTAGTTGAACTGAGGTTTCAATACACATATATTATTTGAAACGCCTTTTTGTCTTCGGATTTCCTTATAGTTGAACCGCATCGGATTTGAACTCGAGGGGATCGAATACCTGTCTTGTATATAGAATAAGACGAGGTTGCATTGGAGGTCCCACCAAGTCCGAGTCCGGTATTCCTTTCCTCTTCACTTCCTTCCACGCTATGTTCACAGTCCGTCGACCGGGAATCCACTATATGGTAAGTAAATAAATTTTCTATTCTGAACGGTTGACAATTTCAAAATATTTCATATCACATTATACACTGTTGAGTATTATATTTTCATTAATGTGTATATTTAATATTAATTTGTTCGTACGTTAGTGTGTGGCCACCGCTATTGTCGAAATCGCATTCCCCAAATTATCGGTGTTATTGAGTTATGTGAATTATTGAGTTCAGTGAATTATTGAGTATGAAGCCTGATTGTAAGAAAGGCTGTGTTGAGAAATATTGATTGCTGCGGCGTAGTTATCTGTTCCTTAAGATATAAGAATAGGCCTATATTTCGATTGTAATTGTGCATTTCGACAAAAACTTTAAAGTTGTAACTTTAAATTTCGAGCACAACCTTCAATTTTATCTGTAATCCATCTATACTGGCAAGTCACAGAATATATAATACCCGAAGTTGAACCATGACGGCAGTAGAAGACTTAGTACCGGTACTTAGAATCGAGCAAGTTTCACAATCTCTGGCGGACATCCAAAATAATGGCAAATGACTCAATGTCCCAGTTAGCGCTTCCGCCTTAGTTTTGAAGCCATTTTCCGGAGACTTGCGAGACTCCAACAACCAGAGGAGTGAATTCGAGTCACAATTCCAGTTAATCTCGAACGCCTTAGAGTGGAAAAACGAACAAAAAAGTAGCCATGTGTCTCTATATCTAACCGGCCACGCCCGGGAAATTTATCGTGGGTTACCAGGCGTTTATAAAGCCGATATCACTATTCTTCTTGAAGAGCTAGGCAAACGTTTACAAACACCTGAAATGAATCGCTACACAGCAATTCAGCTAAGGAACCGGCAACAAAAAGAGGGAGAAACGGTAGCTAGTTATGCGGCAGACATTAAGAAGCTGGTCAGGCTAGCTTATAGTAATCAAAATCATTCGGCGCGAGACGCCTTAGCTTTAGAAGCATTCATAGCGGGGCTTAACCCAACACTAAAAAATTAGTATTACGGTTAGAACCTAAGTCTTTGGACGATGCAATTATCATGTCTTCGAAAGAAGAAATCAGGAAAAAGGTGTTACAGCCTCTAACACCGGATTCATCAACTAAAAATATAGATGAGCTATCGGAGAGAGTCGGTCGTCTCCTCGCGACTATTACTACGACAAAGCCCACCATGGCCTACCAGCCCAGGCCATTAGCAAAATGGACCACAGGCGGTCTACCACAGTGCTATGGCTTTGGAAAGAGTGCGCACATAGCAAGGCGATGTATGACCGTCATACCGCCTTATAATTCAAATAATACTTTTCGAACATCTCAGCCGCAACCTCAGCGAAATTACAACCCATCTTTCAGACCATCATAATTTCGCCTAGGAGTATCTCATATTTGGACGGATTAGTTCTCAATCCTCTGCCGATCCAAACTGCGCTCTTAGAACCGGCACCTAAATTTTATCACTATCCTCTTAAAGTGTTTGACATAGTAGGTAAAGTTTCCGATGGTCAATTTCCATTAATGCTGTTTAATTGCGCGACGTTCCCAGTTACTATATACAAAGATACTACTCTCGGTTTTATAGAGCCACTTTTACAGAAGGCCGGACTATCGACTGAATCAATTGCTACAGTAAACTCACCTCCTAAACATTGGCTAAATTCTGTAAAATTCGACCACTCGCAACTTTTAAGCGGTGAGCTAGAACAACTGAAGCAAGTATTAAATAAATATAAAAATGCTTTCTCTCAAGGTGAATATGATTTAGGACACCTTACAGCATATCACCACAGGATAGATATCGGAAACCATCCGCCAATCCGCCAAAAGCCGTATAGAATTCCTCACGTTCAGAAAGAAGAGCTTCGGAACCATATACAAAATATGCTTGACTACAATATAATTCGCCCATCTAATTCACCCTTTAGTTCACCCGTAGTATTGGTCTCAAAACGCGACGGGTCTACACGTTTCTGCATCAATTACAGAAAGTTGAACAAAATCACGCATCCACAATGTCAACCACTTCCGCAATTAGAATCTATCACAGATTGCCTACACAGAGCCAAGTATTTTTCGACACTAGATCTCGCTTCTGGATTCTGGCAGTTAGATGTAGCAGAAGAGGACAGACATAAAACTGCATTTACAACCCATCTTGGTAACTTTGAATTCGTCAGAATGCCCTTTGGTTTGAGTAACAGTCCGGCATCATTCATTTCGGCGTTAGAACTTGTATTGGCTGGGCTACAATACGTCGACTGTATAACGTATTTAGATGACATAATAATCTTCGCTGAGACATTTACAGAACACATGCAAAAATTAGAGTGAATACTAAAGCGTCTTACCGAGTATGGCCTGAAACTCAAATTATCGAAATGCGACTTCGTAAAGCCAGAGGTTCAATTTCTAGGTCACGTCATGTCAGGCAACGGTCTACGTCCTACGAAAACTAATATTGAAAAAATTGAAAGTTATCCTACGCCAGCAAATACGAAACAGGTTCGTCAATTTTTGGGTTTGTGCAGCTATTACCGACGTTTTGTCAAAAATTTCGCCAAAATAGCGGCACTACTATTTGAGCTTATCAATAAGGACAAAAAGTTTTATTGGCAATAGGCTCAGCAAGACTCCTTCTTTAAGTTACGGAAAGCTCTAGTTACACCACCAATTTTAACATACCCGAACTTCGATAAACCATTTTACCTCCAGTCAGATGCCAGCGACACGGCAGTAGGAGTTGTTCTTAGTCAATATGTAGACGGCAGAGATCACCCAATAGCCTACGCCAGCAGAATATTACAAAAACCAGAAAGGGCATATCCGACAGTCGAGAAAGAAGCCGCAGCTCTAATATTTGGAGTAAAACATTTTCGCGAATATCTCTGGGGAAAAAATTCTATTGTATCGTCGACCATGCACCTCTCAAATATCTTCTGAATCATAAAGACCTTTCTTCACGTCTGATGAGGTGGTCACTTTATTTACAACAATACAACTTTGAAATTGTTTATAGACCAGGACGGGTTCACTCTAATGCCGATACACTCTCACGTCTACCCGAACACAAATTCGGTGAGTGAAATAAAATCGAAATATGACTTCTCATCAGTTCAAATTTTGCAGCAACAGGATCCCTTGTATTCTGCCCTCATGCAGAAATTGCGCGGAGAGCCAATGCCGAAAAATTTAGCAAGACCATTCTCAAAATTTATCACTACAGAATGGTACAAATTTCGAATTGTAAAAGGTCTATTATTCTTCAAGTTGACGAACACTTTCGGAAATGACTTAGCTTTGGCCCTTCCTCACGATATACGCAGAAAAGTTTTCATAGAATTGCATGAACGTGCCTTTGGAGGACACCTAGGAATAGAAAAAAAACCACATCGCGCATTGCAAGATTTTACTATTGGCCTACATTAAAGAAGGATGTGACTGATTGGTGTCAAGCGTGTATGGCTTGTGCAACAAAGAAAAATCCTAAACAAAATTAGTCGTACCAATGGTTTCCATTGCGGTAAAAAGACCAATGTCTAGACTAGGAGTGGATCTTATTGGTCCACTACCCGTGACTTTGAACAGCAATAAATACATAGTAGTCTTTTCAGATTATTTCACGAAATGGCCTGAAGCTTTCGCTGTTCGGGACCAGAAAGCAACAGCTGTTGCCAGGCTATTTGTCGAAAACATTATCGCTGTGCACGGTTTTCCCGAATCCTTATTATCCGATCGAGGTAAAAATTTTACTTCTGAGTTATTACGAGAAGTTTGTAGACTTACAAATACCGATAAGGTGTACACATCGGCCTACCACGCTCAGACAGATGGCTTAGTAGAAAACTTTAACAAAACTTTACTGACAATGCTATCGTTTTATACAAGTCGAAACCAAAAAGATTGGGATACATTTTTGCCGTACGTTCTGTTCGCCTACAGATCCGCCGCTCATAGTTCTACCAAAGAAAGTCCATTTTTCTTATTATATGGCCGCGACCCACGTCTGCCTAATGACTTAGTACTACGAGAATTTTCAGATTCTTCACAAAACTTGGATGATTATAAACATGACCTCGCTAGGCGTTTAGAAAGTGTTTGGCACGTCACAAGTGTCACTATCAAAGAGGCCCAACAAAAACAAAAGAAATATTATGACCGCAATGTAACTTTTTCCGCCGAAAATCTAGCGGTAGGGGACAGAGTATATCTTTATATCCCCAGCCGAACAAAAGGGTTATCTCCCAATCTCCAGTGCCGCTGGAAAGGCCCTATGAGGATTTGCAGGTTACCGATTCAAATTGTAAGATAGTACCAATACGCGAGCCACGTTCAAAGCCGCAGTGGGTTCATATAAATCGATTGAAGCTGGATAAAGCAGCAGGACTTCCGCCAGTCATTGAGATGGACAGAAATGAGGAAGGAACGGAGGACCAAGAGTTGGTCATTGATGAGATTGATGAAAATGATGAATTTAATGATGAATTTGATAGTGATGAAAAAATAAAGTTGCGCAACAAGTTGACATGTCCGGAACGCGGGTCGTTCCTCCTGATTGTACTGACCTCACAGGAGAGGCGGAGAAAAATATTCAACCGGTTGAAAATCACCGATACCCCTCCGAAATAGAAAAGTAACTTACCCTAATTAATAACTGCCGACCGTTCAGCATAAAAAAATATATATCCTAATAAACTATACCAAGCTAATTGCAATCTGTTAATAATAACTGCTTGATCATAAGGATATATAAATAATGAAAATTAATTCAATTACATTTTCTCTTATCACTGAAAAAGCTATCTCTACAAAAGAAGCAACTGCATGTGAAAGATGACTGAGTAATACCCAGAGTGCTGACTAATTAAGTTCACTAGTTGAATTAACCGACAGTCAATAGCAATTGTGGGACTTGTGCGATGTGCAGGGTAATATCCATTATGCACTAATAACTACATAGGAGTTACCTGCTTACAAAACTATACATTATATCTCTATATGCGATGTCCCAAGTTAGTCTCCTTAGAAAGCAGAAATGATTGTTGAAGAAGTTGTATATGTGTTGAATTTTGGGAGACCACTGTATATGTTCCAATCTTTACAAATTTGTGACTAAAGTGATGAACATTATAACACTCTATAACGTCTATGCAGATTCTTATCTATACATACAGTGCATTGCATGTATTTGTGACTAGTGATGAACTACTTGACTCTCTATAACCCATTTGCACTGCAATGTATCTTCGAAAGATGATTGCATGATTACTTCAGGATGACAGTTATTGCACCTTTTCATATACATTTCATCCTTGTTACTTGCACATAGCTCTGAGGTGACAAGCTCCGAAATTTCTTTTAATTTTCACTTATAATTTTGTGAATAGAGAGGTTCGCATGAGAATGCTGTCGAGTATGGGTGTGCTATTATATGAATAGGTAGAATAATGTTGTGTGACTGGATAATCTTATTGCATGAATTCTTTTGATCATCTTCTATCAAATTGTGTCATATCTATATCTCCCTTGTTGTTGAGAACCATATTTTCATCTACATGTAAATAGAACCATTTCTTTACGACTTTCGTTTGCTTCGGTATTTGATGTGTACTCGAACAATAGGCCTACCTCTCTCTTTCTGTCTGTAATCTATCAAACATTGTCCACCTCAGCCTCATATAAATGAATGTTCATTGTGCGCATGTTCTTATAAATACTGCATCATTACATGTGTTCCTGACAATTTTATCGCGTATATTTTTATAGCCTCTGCTTTTCTACTACGAGACCTCTTCTCTTGATTGTAATCTTCCATCTTCTCTATCAGCAGAGCAATATCATTCATGTGTATCAACCTCTGAACAATTAATTATCTTCCTGCATATGATGCTTTCTGTCAATCTGATGACGTGGACGTCATCCTACAAAGGACGAACGTATGTGACCTCTGCTCTATCGTGTATATTTCCATTTATCGGCGAACGGAGAGAATTTACACTCTCCTGAATTTTGATATCAGGTTAACGCTTTTGATGACTTGTGAATCAGATGGCGAGACGGAAAGAGAAGATGCACACGGTTACTATCGTGGCATCTAAATCTGCTTTGATTGCTGATCCCCATAACGGTCCAATGACGGGCAGAGCAGCTCCGCGGGATCCTCGATGGTCAATACGCGGCGGTGGTTACCAACGACCAGTACAGAATGATGACCCAAGCCAAATTTCGATATTTAAAGTGAAGCCCAGAAACCTAGACGTCACGGATCTGCTATCCTTCCTTCCTCTTCCGTATCTTCTCCTTATTACTTGTAAGTCTCGTCGTAGTTGAACTGAGGTTTCAATACACATATATTATTTGAAACGCCTTTTTGTCTTCGGATTTCCTTATAGTTGAACCGCATCGGATTTGAACTCGAGGGGATCGAATACCTACCTGTCTTATATATAGAATAAGACGAGGTTGCAATACTTACTCTATTATCGGTAGTATATAAATTGGCAAAATTTAGCATTTTTCAAAACTGCTCAAATATTTTTTTGGACCACAGGAACGCATCTTCGCAAAAAACTGAATATTTTCAAATAAAAAGTTTCACTGTATACAGATACCTTTTTGAGTCGACACTATACCTACATATACTTACTCTATGCTTTTTTGAGTCGACATCATGATTAATGTTCGATGTCTGTGGTTTGGTTACGTTTTGCTAAGATTATGCGAACATGTTGAAAATTCCATACCCTGAGTAACTGAAACTAGAAGAACCAGGTTGATTTCGTTGGTTCTTGCTGAGATATCAACTAGGCATGATAACTAGGACTGATAGTATGCAATGGCGTCGCGTGCTCCCAGACCATGGGGCTTCACTCGGCATTGGAATACTATTTCTATACCAAACACTTCTATGTTACAACATTAATTTTCGTGAATTTAAATGAATTTTTAATAACAACATCCCGAATAGTTTCCTGTGTTTCTCACGGCCGGTCAGCCACTCACATGTTCGAAATTTTGATATATTAAAATTCTTTCTCAGTGACTACTTTCATTTTATATCAGGTGTTGACCTACCTTGCTTGACGACTGTCATCTTTTCAGTATATTCCCTTCAGACGAAAGGCGTGGTTATGATCTCATCTGCAGTACTCAACATAGCGTCTCATCAATCAAATAAAAACAAATTATGGAATTCTACCGAATCTGGGTTTTCGAGTCAGATGCATTGCTGCATTCATTGGAGAACGCTCATCATCTGATCACAGTCTTGTCTAAACGTAGTGATGCAAATGGAAAATTTTCCACTGGAAAATTTTAAAATTTATTTTTCGGTGATTGACGTTTTTTCCTTTGTTTTGGAGACTTATTTTAGTCGTTTGAAAAGACTATGTAATATTCAAAGACCGAAAACTTCTCTATCATCCCTGTATGTCAACTCCTGTAACCAACTGCACCTTTTCCATGTCTATTTCAGATCTTTCCAAATGAATTTCAGACATAAGATGGATTTCAGATTTCTCTAGCTGAATTTCAGATATCTGTTGGAAGCACAGACGAAAATATGTTAAATTCAATTGGAGATTCATCTGGATCATATCTGAAATTCATTTGGGCAGATCTGAAATCGAATTTGAACTATCTGAACCATCTGAACTAGAAATGGAAGATGTGTATCCTCAGCAAAGATGTTGGACAATAGGCCAGAAGTTAAAGGCTATCATAGATATTCTTTTACTCATCTCAGATATCTTTACTTACCAAATATCTAACGAGTTTACAGTCTTCATGTCTTCCAAAATGGTCGCTCATGAATGCTGCGTGGACTTGCTTATACTTCACTTGTTCATCAACAAATGAAGAATTTCTTTCACAGATCCACGCTGCATAATAAAGCTAATAAGTAAACTCCAAAATGAAGTACATTATTTTTGCTCCAGATCTTTCACAGTGCATGAAATTGTACCCTTATTGTAAAGCAAGATTCACGTTATCCAAAACGGTGTCTGTGTGATAATTAAAAATGCTAACAAAATGGCACAAATAGCCACTGTGGCAAAGGAATGTTCAAAAATCCGCGGACGGAACTCGCATTGCTACGATCGCTTTAATCAAAATAATGATGAAATTAAGAGTTTTAGACCCAATTTATTGGTACGCAGCTGCCTCGGCAGTGGAAGCGCTCAAACTATAAGGCAGCTATCAAAAAAAAATCAAAACTTTCAAAATTTTCCAAATTTTTCCATAATTTTCCACGGAAAATTTTGATTCAAAATTTTCCGGAAAATTTTCATCACTATCTGAGCGTCAGCCATCTGTTACCGTCGACGTAGTGCCTCTCTAACATTAAGCGAATCCGGGAACAATTGGGTTGCACTTCCCTTACTATATTTAGGTACCGTGCCTCGATCAAAAATCGTGTAGAATTTCATTGCAAAAATTGGAGAAGGCAAAGCATTATGTCTATCGGGAAAGCCAACATTGTCGCGGGCGCGTGCGCTAACTGCCTCACACACACACAGCTCTCTTTCAGTGTCTGAACATCAGTGGTCTGGACACACGACTGGCTTGTGTGTCTAATTTTTTGAAGAAAACATCTGTGATTCGAGCACGTGCTGCAAAACTGTTCACTCTGAGATTAAGCGTCTGATTTTGAGACGGAAAGCTGTGCACAGCTATCACGAGAAGCAATCGAATTTAAATGAATGATGACACTTTTCATTTTTATAATTGTTGGAAAATTATTTTTGAGGATGCGCCGAAAGCCTCGCAGGTACGGAGAAGACGCCACTGATAGTATGTGATAAATCAGCTGATAGCAAACTGCAGATCCAGGACAACGGTCTATTAAGACCACTTCAAATAGAAGGGAAGCTCCCTTAGAAGTTCTGATTGTAAACAGAGCAATACTCTAGGCTTCATAAGAGTATACTTTACTGTACAAATTCATTTTCTTGTGCTTCATTATTTATAGAGATCTCTTTGTTCTTTGTACATGCATTTTTCTTGCAGTATTATAAGACGTAAATAATAGTTTACATGAACTGTTTTTGCTATTTGAAGAAATGATTATACCAGAAAAAGTAAAGAAAAGTAAATTTTCTTTTACTTATAATTACAATTATCACGCCGAAAAGCAAGGAGACCTTTTTTTTCATCATCAGCCTTCTGGTCTGATCAACAGAATGAACAATCGCCAACTCCTGTTAACGGCTATCCTCTACAATGATTATACCAGCTGGTATAAATTGCACGTGTCTGTAATTTGGAAATTCTAGACCTGCATCACTCTAACATGGACACAGGTCTATGTAATAGACGACATTGGGTGTCTGGGAAGCCTCGAGAACAGATTTAATTTGAGAATGGCATTGAAAAAATTGAATCTGCTCGGTCACCAGAATAAACCTTTTTTTTCTTTTTAAGTTGCATCTCTTTCGAACCCACATGGAGAGGACGTCTCCAACTGTATTATTTGACAAAAACAACTGCACTGAGGGCGCTTAGATAGTGTTTGATACGCAATTGGCAGCAAAGAATTTGTTGCGTACTCGCGTTCAGATAATCTGTCCTGAGGATTGTATATAATACGCTGAACAGCACAGCTAGGCCCCTGACTGGAATCTTTACATCAAGCGCGCCGGATTGTGCGCCGGGCTTATGAGCCCGCGCGCGCCGCGCGCCGGTACCAAATACTATTTATAGATTATTCCAAACTAAGGCGCGCCGGGAGCTAAATCTATTTATAGATCCTTCCGGATTAAAGTGCGCCGGCACCAAATTCCATTTATAGATTCTACTCAGTAAAAATCCGCATGATGTTTTTAGTGCGCGCCGTAACCGAACACAGTAATTTAACTTGAACGAGTACGTTTTCATCCTTTCATTCGCAATATTTGTTGCGTTATATTTGCACGAACGAATAGTATCCTAAAATGTACTTCATCAAAGGCCAAAGCGCGCCGCGCCGGCGCGCCGGGAAGTGCGCTATTTATAGAAATTCCAAGATCCTGGTGCGCCAGCGCGCCGGGAAGTATCCTATTTATAGAAATTCCAAGATCCCGGTGCGCCAGCGCGCCGGGATATGTTCTATTTTTAGAAAATATCGCTTATCGAGCGCGCCGGCGCGCCGGATTAATCCAGCAAAACATGTAAAGATTCCAGTCGGGGCTAGGCCTCCCATGAGATGAAAATTTCATGTGTTGGCTTATCAAGGCAAAATGAAATTCAAAAGCATTGCATGGTATAAATTGAATTTAAATATTTGGTGAATTACACATTATTATTTGAGATAGAATATTTTTTTTTGTAGGCCTACACACTTAAATGAAAATTTATGTCACACTGACACGCATGTTGGAACATAAGGTGAACTGATTATTCCAAGTGTACTTATATTTTCAAGCCCACATAGGAGTTTTAAATACCATCTGCAGTGCAATGAGTGATATGTTCTTGAATATGTAATGATAAACTGATAACCACACACCAAGGGCGGATCCAGGAGCTCATCCTAGGGGGTGCGGTGATTTTAGAAGTCATAGTATAGTTGTAAATACTTACACCCGTAGCGTAGGTCCACTGTACAAGATTGTTTCAATGTCATATAATGAGTAACTCAGCCAATTTTTCTAGGGATAGGTCGCACATTCCAATGGAAATCATTCTGTATATATTGTATTGTACAATGTACATTGTACAAAATTATTATAATAATATCAGTTGAGAAATGAAGCACACGTGAGCTTACTAATTAATCGGCAGTTTATTCAACACACTTGAAAAACTAAATGACGACAATTAAAAATAAAAAACAACATCAGTGGAAGCTACTTACCAGATCAGATTTTATTTTAATTATAGGACACTATTTCACCGTTGGAACCTTGATTGCTTATTCGAAAGCAGTGAAAAGTACAAAACTGTACCGAAAGTATAAAAATTGCATTTTTTGTCTTGCTTTAAGATAACAACGAATACCCGTGTAAATCGATTGGTCATCGTCGGTCACACTGTCAAATCAGTGATGATAAAACAGGATAAGGAATTACAGAACAAAATTCTTCTTTCGTGATGATGTAGCAAAAACATCAATTATTTTGTTTGTGTCTGGCAAGCTGTCTCTGTTACCCTGTAACAAGACCAAAGCTTCCAAGCGTTCCTCATGCATAGAACTTCGAATGTTCGTCAATGTCCGTTCCACCTTACTGAACAATCTTTCAGCCTCGCAAGTTGATACAGGCAAAGTTGCACGAATCGACGGGAGATTCGACTTGCCAGTACATATATGAAATTTACCGACTCAAGGAAAGGAGATGTTCAATGTTACTTCTATCTTGAGGGGGGCGACCGCCTATTTCGCCCCCCCCCCTTGGATCCGCCAGTGCCACACACCGCACTCATCAGTCATTTAAGAGGCAGTTCAAAGGAACAGTCATTAAATGGCTGATGAGTGTGGTGTGTGTCATTTGAATAATTATTTATTTTTATGATAAGTTTATTGCTCCCACATTTTTTAACAACCATAATCTGAATTTTCAGATATAAATTGATCATTATAGATGATCATTTCGAGTGTTAGCACTAAAAATACCCGAAGATGATCGTCTGTTTCGACTGAATGATCACACGATTGCCACATCATGTCGCAAGGACTTTTCTCACGCTTTTGCTGATCATGCCAAGTCTATCATTCAATGAGAGCCCCCATATAATTGTAGTGTGTTGATTAATAAATGGCAAGTGTGCGCCATAAACGCGTCCTCTTTTATCCAGACAAATGTTTCGCCATTGACAGAGTAAAAAGAGAAGATGGTGCGAGTTATGAAATATAAGGAATCATAGCCTCAAATTAATATGGATTTCTCGTCATTATGGCAGGAAGCCTGGAATTCATAGTGCTTTTGTGTCAATGATGACATAAAATTATTGCGTGCACGGTGTACAAAATGTTGCGTTATTTTGAGTAGACAAGGGAATACCGACCTTTTCGAACCCACTTTCATACTCAAGATAAAACTGTGCATATGTACATGAAATACATGTACATATATAGGCCCCTATCTATCGCAGAATTAAGTTCAAACTCAAATACTGTTTACCTCAGGCTGAAATTTCTTTGTAAACATAGATTCTTTGTCCTCTTTATCTAAACAAGTGGAATATGGATGCAATTGATAGAAAGGTGAAGCAGAAAATCCTTTGCTGCACATAGAAATGTGCGTGCTCACCTTAAGGACTGTGTAGGTGCTGCCAAATATCTGCTGTCTATGAAATGTCATCCGATGATGCAAAGTGTCCCCAGTCTAACCTTCCAGTGGCGGTCCGAAGGGGGGAGATGCCGGGATGTATCCCCCACTAGCCCAAAGCATTGTGATACAAAATTTGAATATTCAATTTATCAATTTAACATCAACATATTCTACATCTAGCTTTCAAGCAATAATTTGGCAATCTATCTCTGCACTGAAATAGTACAAAAGTCGTGGGGCGAAACGTACTCTATCTCGCTACTTCATTTCCGCTTATGTCACTGATTTAGACCTTATCAACTTAGAGACATGTAAAACCAAGGAATGCAGCGGCCTGCGCAATAGGTTTGTTTATCCTTGGCAACTCAGATGTTGATGACCTGCTGCGATATTGCGTATCCTACATGATGCACTTGATTTAACAGATGTTCTCCCCATCAGCTTTGTGATGCAAGAAAGTTGACCAAGTGCTTTCAAATCCGTGCCACATGTGTGATGGAATGCCAATTTGAACGACAACAGCATGTATATGTCATTCGATTCGCTCTCTATTTCTTAAATGTTGGTGCCGATGGATCACTTAACACATTTCAAGATAGAACTTCTATCGTGATCAATTAGCGGATTTCGTTATCCTAACTCTCTGAGATTTTCTGCATTTTGATTGGCACTTGGATTTCGTCGTGCCAACAATTAAAGCCTGGGGTTCGGACAACTCAAATTTTGATGAATGGTTGGATGAATCACATGGACCATACAAAGCATCGCAAAAGTAAGCGGACTTAATAGGAGTTACATTGAATGTTCCACGCCTCGCATTTCGGCAAGCTCATAGAAACAATGTTGCTGCCAAGGATGTAGAACAATACTTCCGAAGAGCTATTTGGTTTCCATATCTAGGTACCATACGTGAATCTTTTCGGACGCGTTCCTCTACGCACTTCACTCTCGTGTCAAAGATGACTGTCTTAATTCCATCTAATTCGTCTTCAACCTCGTCATGGAATGATCTACTCCCAACCTTCCGGATGTATCAAAAATTGCTTGGTTCACCGAATGAGGAGGAAGTGAGAATAGAATTTTTCAACTGGTTCCAGTTTTGCAAAAATGGAGGTCACAAACCATCTACACCTTTGGAAGCTCTTGACATTGTACCCGAAAGGTTTGTGTACAATATGGGGATATTTCAAAGTGCAGGTTAAACGAAAAATATGATAAAATTCAACCACTTGCAGTATCATGTGCAATTGATTAATCGTTAGTCAATATTCAAGGAGCTATATATCATGAAGAAGTGATTGAAATCTATAATATTATGTTCCTAAATATACTTAAGTATATTATGTTAATGCTGGAAGTAGCCTATGCCTCTAAGGCTGAACAAATACATGTTAAGTATGCAACATATGCACAATGCATGCTTCTACAATTAACATCATTGCAATATGAATATATGCAGAGTGAATTCTGTCAGTCTTCCGATGTGCGATTCTACTTTCTTGTCTTAACAGCATCTTATATCTATTTCAAACTGCATTTTCCTTTGTACCTCCTTTCAGGATGCCCAATATCAGGAAAATGCTACAGATATTTAGCACGATTCCAGTGACGACATGCTCTGCAGAAAGAGCCTTCAGTGCCATGAAGCTGGTGAAAGAATTTAAATATGAATAATAACTTTTAGATATAAAATAATTTTTAATATTTCTACTAAGTTAATATTTATTTAGTTAGTTATACTAAGATAAGTTTCATTTAGTTATACTAAGATAATATCTATTTATTTATACCAAGATAATATCTATTTATTTATACCAAGATAATATCTATTTATTTATACTAAGATAATATCTATTTAGTTATACTAAGATAATTTTTATTTAGTTATACTAAATAATTTTTATTTATATTCAAATAATGAATTTATACCCCAAAGAGTCTTAAGTATTCCGGAAGAGAAGAGAGTCTCGGAAATACCTCTTATGAGTATAGGAACACAAATTCCGTAATGTTCCGGAGGTCATATAGAGGTAAAATACACTCAAAAGAGTGTCAGATTATGAGTCCGGACTGCAAATTAATATTGCTATGATTTTTTTTAAAAATTTTTAAAAAAATGGAAAAAGCAAATTTAGATAAATTATATTCGCCCGTATCATCTAGTTCGTCATATTCGACGAGATCATCGGGATTTGAAAATAAATGTTTTGATAATAACAATAATCCATGTATAGATGTTAATCTTTTGTTTGAATTACAAGCTGAAATATTTAAAGAACAGAGTAAAGGTTTACCTAATATTGATACCAACTATTGTATATTTCCAGGTGATCCATTTATAAAATTTATGGATATTGTCAGCAAATATAATGATGTTGCATATGTAGAACTGAATTAGTAATACTGATTGGATTGAAACTAAAATTATCAATTATATCAACGAGAATTAGTAAAAAATTAAAATCTTTTTCAAAATCTAAAATTAGATAATTTGTTGATGAATTAAATCAATATAATATTCATATTGAAAGCAAAAAACATAATGATGAATTATTATGCCAAGTATACTGCATATTGTTATTTATATGCCAAGTATTATGCCAAGTATACCAAGAGATACTGTTTATAAAAAAGAAACATCTGAAATGCCTCAAAGATATGATAATGATACTTATATAGGATTATATTCAAATTTAAATATTAATTCATTAAAATCATATATCAATGGTTTAGCACAACAAGAAATAATTTATATGTGGACAACACCTTTTACTATTAACAATGACCATAATCATAATCATAATAATCCTGTGAATCATATTGAAGAGCATAATAATCTTGAAGAACATAATTCATCCAATAATGAAAATAGTTCACATGCACAACCCAGTCATGAAGACTATAATAAATTAAATGGTTCTAATAATCTTAATAATTCTAATGATTCAAATATTTATAATGCTAGCGTTAAATTTATTTCAGATAATCATTTTGAAACATCTGAAAAAGGTGTAAATGGTAAAAAGATTATGAAACTTTAAGTGAAGAAAAATTCATATCTCAACATGATATTAATACTACATATAATCAAAATATATCTAAATTTCATTTTCCTACAATTGAAAATAATAATGACGGAATAGTCGAAGATCCTATTAAACAATTATGTGTTGGGTCTACAAAATTTAAATTAGGATTTACATCTAATCAATTTAAAATTTTATCATCTTTGATAAAAACTAGAAATGATTCAGATTATGATGGTGTTATTAAATTTTCCAAAAGAGATCAAAGACCAATATTTTTCTCTATTATAGAAGGTTATTTAAAAATTTTGAATTATATTTTCCTGATCTTTAACAACTTTTCCAAATAAATTAATAATTTTACCATTTGTTAAAAGTTTACGTATATCATTTACTACAGTAATAAAACATACATTATCATATTTAATTTCATTTGGATTAAAAAGATTTATTAAATCTTCTTCCACTTCATCCTTAATTCTTTCATTTTCAAAAACATCAGTAATAGGAGTTTCTAATGTTTCTTTTGTTCCACGTTTCTGTTTTTTTAATACTACGTTTCAGTCTTTTAATACGTTTCTGTTTTTCTTTAATCCATTTCTGTTTCTTTAATGAAGCAATTTCTTCATCAAATTCTACAATTTTTTTATTAATTCATTCATTCTAGCTTCCGAAGCTTTAATCATTTTAAGATTCATATTTTTTTAAAGAAAATTATGATTTTTTATTCAAAATGAAATTATGATTTTTTTATTCAAAAAGAAATTATGATATTATTTTAAAATTTGAAATAAATAAAGGTATATTCAATTGTTGTAATGTTTTTAAATCACAAACTGTTAAATGTTCTTTATTTATTAACCACCATAAATTATTAAAGGCTGGAAATACTCTAAAACTTCTCAAACGAAGTGGAAACTCATTTGTTCTTTCATAACTTTTTATACCATTTTTTATTTTATAGTCTTTGACGAATTGCATATATCTTCGGTGATAATAAAATTTAATTTCTTGTTTAGAAGAGGATTTGTAGGATGCCTATAATCTTTTAGAACTGGTACATGTTCTATCTTGTACTCATTCCACATTTTGTATTTTTTTAGTAAAAAATTTCACTACAGCGAAAAGTTCAATGTAGAAACATTATTCATTCACTCCGCAAAAATATTCTCTATAACTCTATCATGTATTTTTTTTATCAATATTAATTGTAATGAAACCATAATCTTTTGACCAACAATTACTACACGAATGTTTAAAGTCATCTTTATCTCTTATGCACAAATCTCTTAACAAATCACTTAAGTTTCTTGAATTAATTTCAAATAGCATAAATATATTCGTATTCTTTCTAATAACACTTCTGTCTAATGAATACATACTTTGCGTTAAATAAAAAACACTACAGTTATGATGTCTACCTCTTGTAAAATAATTTCTCTGAATTGTCTGATTTCTATCATTAACACAATCATCAAAAATTACACAATGTTTCATTCTTATATCTAATTTTAAGGATCTTGCATATTACCGCTATCATCTATTAATTGTATCTTTATGTGTTTATTTTTATTAGATTCTACTAATTGTATATTTTTCGCTGCTTCTTCACAATACGAACTTATTTCCTCTTCATATTCAGATTTTTCATATTCTTCAAATAGGGAAGCAATTGCTGTTTTTTTAAGATCATTTTCAAATCCATATTTTAAAAATTGATAAACAGGTTGTTCTGCTGTTGTTGCATAAATTATAAGATTATTATAATCTAAAAAGTTTGGAGTAGTTAGAATTTTAAATAATAGATATGTTTTTCCGCATCCTGATCATCCGCAAATAACTGACAAAACTTTATTGGATAGATTTCGATGATGATTGAATTTCACTTTTTTATTTAATGCTAGGTTTGTAGACATTTCTTCACTCATTTTTAATAAAACAATTTTTATTTTTATTTATTTTCTATTTTTCTTAAGAAGAAGAAGAAAATTAAACTTCTCTAACCATAAGATCTATCATAATCTTTTCGCCTCCAACATTTATTTCTTGTCCTTTCTCATCCGTAATTCTAATGTTTAATGCTGTTAATAGTTTTTCTTGTTATAGGGAAATATATTAATGTTTGTGGAAACACATTTAATCTATAACCAATGGGTACAGTAAAAGCTGGAAAACTGAATATTAAATTTGACAATTTACCATTTATATATCCTCCTTCAATAATGTCACAATGTACAACAATTGAATTTATTTCAGTTATTTTAGGAATCTTCTCACCTAAATGATAACCTTGACTATAGGTTTGTTTATTAAATCCTAATAGTTTTGACAATGATCTATCATGATTAAAATCAACTTGATGATTTTCGTCTAAAGTAAGAGAAAATTTATTTACTGCTGGTTCAACTGCGAAATGCAATTGTTTCTCATCTTTAAATGGTATACCTAAATGTCTCTTAATTTCATTTGATATTGATTCAACTTCGTAAGAACCAGGAAGAAAAGTTAGTACTTTCCACGTTTTGCCTTTATCAGTAGAATATCTAAATTGATCATTCACATCTTTGATGACGTTTTGAATAGTGTTAAATGTAGAGAAACTAGTCAATGCAATTTGATAATTTTTATTATGTTCCAAATGGAGAATGGGTTCTAAATTACAAGCATGTGATGAAGTACTTGTTATAATTTTTAACGTCGTACTGAATTTTGATGAACCCAGAATCTGCTAGATTTTCTAAATGATTATTAATTTTTTCTAAATCTGCTGAACACATTTTTTAGATAAAAATTTTAAATAAATATTTTTTTATAAAAATTAAAAACAGCATATTTCAGCTATACTTTTATAATCCTCTTCATTTAGAATCTTCTTTTCTAATAGTCTTTTTAATATAGCATGAATTTCATTGAAACTGGAATTATGTCCTTCTTTTATTGCAGATATCAAAATCTCTGATCTATTTAGCAATTCTTGTGGATCATCTGGTAAAAATATAGTTGTTTCTGTTTTAAAACCTTTTTCTACTTTAGGTGCCGTTGGTAATAAATTTTCTAATTGTTTATAACGTCTAAGAGATTTTACTGCACCAACGCTATCTAACATGGCTTTATATTTTATAAGATCTTCTACGGCATATTTTTTTAAATCTGCTCCTCTTAAAAGATCAACAAAATTTCTATCTAAACTAATAGATGATTTATCTGGTGAAAAAATTAAACCCCGTAAAGGTTGTGGAAATATTTCTTTTCCGCCAAGATAAAATCTTGCAAATAATTTTTTCTCTAAAAAGAAAGTAGAATGTTCAAATAACATAGATTTTGGTATTTGTTTCTATATTTGCTTCTAACAATCCATAATCATCTAATAATGTTTTAAGTACTGGATCTGTTATATTTACTCGGTTATCCTGATTAGCAATTTCTTTTTCAAGAGTTTTAAATGGTTCAATAGTTTTTCAAAATCAGTTTTTACTTGTTTGGTTTGCTGCATTTTTTCAAACATATCAGATTGAATACCAGCTTTTGTCATTCTATGCTGAGTATGATTTTCTTTCATAATATTTTTTTGTTTTATTAACTCATCTAATTGTTGAATTCTTTTTTGATTATCAGCTTTAATTTTATCCATTTTTAAAATATAATATTTGAATTTTGTGGTAACATTGGAATACAGCAAAAACATTTTACTGAACAAATTATTTTTTATTGCTTTGTCTTCTGACATCTTTTCGTCTAAAGTTTTGTTTAATAAAGTTTTTAGTTCTTCTAAAAAAATTTTATCATTTTCTTCATTAGAAATTTTACCAACCTGTTTATTCTTGTCATTAACTTGTGTCTGTAATTGAAATGATATTTGATTTACTTCATTAGCTATTTGATCAGATTTTTCAATCTCATCTAACGTAATAACATTATCATCACATACTCTTTGAAAGTAGTAATGCAGTTTATCATAAACTTCTTTACCGTGAGAATGTTTATTTTTTAATGATTTTCGTTTCTTAGTAATTAAATATTTATCTAACATTGTAACAAGTGAAGTTGTAAAAACACCCGTACCTGTTAAAGCAGTAGCAACTAATGGAATTACTAAAACACCCGAAGTTATTATAATTGTGAATACCCCTAAACTTACTGTTATAAAGATTCCAATTCCTTGTGTTACATTCTTAACTTTAGACCATCTCTTTCTTAATTTTTTATAATGTTCTAATCTTAATAATAATTGTGATTCCCTATCTTTCATATACCTAACTCTATCTTTGTGTTTTTCTTTAATCATTTCACTTGTTTTTAATTGTGATAACGAAGGATATATTTTCGAAGTTTCCTCCATTTTCGCCGTTTTTTCCATTTCTGAGGTTTCTTCCATTATTGAGGTTTCCATTTTTTAATAAATACGTGTATTTTGATATTTTTAGACTATGTGAAAAGACTACGTAAATTCTTAAACTACGTGAAATTGATATTTGTAATATTTTTCGCAAAAATTGCAAGTGTGTAAAATTTGTAAAACATTGAAAAATATTCGAAAAAAATCGGGTGGGGATGTCATACCCTATACTACTCCAGAGTCCAGCACGTCATCCAGGTAACAGAAGCCTTGGGCTCCATGCTCATTTATTTTTATTTATTTCAGTGAATTTCTCGTACATGCGAGTGGCGTTTTGTCGATTATCGACTTCAAGGCCATAACATAATGCTTCAAAAACAATTGTATACAGACAACTCAGCTATCGGTAAAGTAAGCGTCATGCAAAAATGAATATAACATAGAATTGAAGGCGGATAGAGTGGAAGCTTTCGTGATGGTGGATGGAAGCTTGTTCAACTCGCGAGCAGCATTACACTGGAATGAGCGACCACCAAGAGTACGGCAACGGGATTTAGGTGCAATGAGCTTCAGCGAGGAGGAAGAACGGAGGCGAGCACGTGTGAAAGAATTGAATGAGAAGTCGAGGCGATCAGTGAGGTAGGAGGGAGCACAGTTATGAAGGCACAAGTACACTATAATCGCAAGTCTATACTGAATGCGACCTTCAATAGGGAGCCAACGAAGTACTTTTAGTGAGGTTGAGATGTGGTGGTAGCGTGACAGGGAATCTACCAGACGAGCAGCGGCATTGATTACATTCTGTAAACGTCTCAGCGTAGACTGAGGTAAGCCAGCTAAGGAAGTGATGCAACAATCAAGTTGACTAAAAGCTAGCGACACAATGAGCGTTATAGTGAGCGAACGAGAGATAGATCTCCGGATTGACTTTGTTTGACGCAAAACTCCGAAGCAGGTCGATATAGTTCGAGACACGTGAGTGTTGAAGGTTAAATGGTTATCAAAGATAACTCCGAGGAGTCTCAGAGAGGCGACAGGAGTTGATGGATGGCCACAGAGGGATACAGGGGCTGATGGGAGAACTTTCTTTTTTCTCGACGAGAACCATATCACATTTGACTTGGAAGCGTTCAGTTGTAGGTGATTGCTTTTCAGCCAGATATTCACTTCTTCGATACAGGTGGACATGTGTCTACTTAACTCGTCAGTTTGATGTGGACGAGAGGAACAGTAGACTTGAATGTCATCAGCAAATAGATCAACATTGAGATCACTTTGCTCGATGGAGCGAGAGAGGTCGGATATGTACAGGGAGAAAAGGAGGTGACCGAGTACTGAGCCCTGAGGAACTCCGGAGATCACTTGAACGGGATGAGACCTGTGTCCACCTGAGACGACTGATTAAGTACGGCCAGTCAGAAAGGAGCGAAAACACTCCAGTGATGTGTCTCTGAAAACAAAAGTCGTGTGAAATCTTTGGAGGAGTGTTGGGTGATGAATGGTATCGAATGCTGACGATAGGTCCAGGGAGATAAGGAGAGAAATGTTTCCTTTGTCGAGGGAGCTCAGGATATCGTTGAGCAGATGTAGAGTCGCAGTTTCGGTGGAATAGTGAGGTCTGTAAGCAGATTGAGTTCGGGGTAGCAGACTGTTGGTATTTAGGTAGATCCTCACTTGTTTGGCAATAATCCTTTCAAGCAGTTTCATAGCATCACCATCTGTAACAGCGTCTAACACACCTGCTGCGGGGTTTCGCGGTATTCCCTGGTACTTCTTGCTCGGAAAAGATGCTTGTTCTGCTTGAAGGCAGCATTTCACACCCTGCACTTGCCATACACCCAACAATGACACGACGTACAGAGAAGAGAGTTTGAACCAACGCCTTCAGAGCAAACAACACAAGGATAGCTGTCTGAAGTCACACCTTTACCAAATCCGATGGAAGAAACCATGACTTTCGACTTTGCATAGTTAAATTTCATACCCTTGGCTCCGAAACCTTCCTTCCACTTATTGATCCTGGACATGATAACCAACTTCGATTCAGCAATCAAAACAAGATAATTTGCATAAAGGATCTCCCAGGGCAAGTTACTGTTGGTTGCGGTTGCCACTGCGTTCATCACTAGGATGAAAAGGAGAGGGCTCAGAACGGAACATTGATAGACTCAACGACTATTGTCGACCGAAGTTACAAGAGCTCAGTTATTCGATATTTCAATGTCTTTTCATTGTCATTGTCATAATTGGTTATTCACACATATCTGAATGCACTTGATTTTTAACATGCTTTGAAGATTGTCCAACTTTTTTATTAGTAGTAATAAAACGGCGAACACTCGACCGGCGCCCCCCCCCTCTGGAACGACAGAGTGTCGTGGTCGGCCGCCGTGGTGCTTCGGGTCTGACTCCTCCCCCCCCTGGAACGGCAGAGGTCTGTCGTGGTGTGCCGTCCAGGTTGGTCCACGTTCACAAAATGTTCGCTGACTCCCCCCCCTCTGGAACGACAGAGTGTCGTGGTGGTCTTGGGCGACCGCCAGGATTTGTCTTGAGGCTATAGTGTGTGATGTTTTTCGTACAATCTGCTGAATGTTGGGATGTAAAATGGGCTGTTTCGAGTGCAAGGAGTCCTCGGATGAGGAAACGGAGGCCAGATTCGGATTCAGCGTGAAATTCTGCATCGGTATGGTGAATTTGAACGCAATCGGAGAGAAAAATTTTCGCTGACGTCCCCCCCCTCTGGAGAGCTCGCTTCGATTTTGGCTTCCAGTGGACGGATTTTGTCGTGCCATAGCTCGTTTGAAAGCTAAGAGTGAGACAAATTCACTGAAACAAACGGCTTGTTCATATCTGTCTTCGTTTAGATGTGAGACGCCATTTAAGATTTTGGGACATTGGCGAAAAACGACAGAGTTAGAATTTGGGACGTTTTGGGCTGTAGCACCAAAACGAAGCATCGGATGGGAAAACGGATTTCAGATTTGGAATCAGCTTGATGTTATTGTCCAATGAGGGTCATCATCCAATGAGAATCAAGCATTTCTATATAAATAGCGAGCCTTCCACAGTGAGAATCATTCCATCGTTGAATCACACGAGTGACGGACGCACATTTTCTCTCTCTCTAGTTCCCTATTCTATTATCCAACTAAAATGGTAAGTCGCTACTTTCCCCCCTCTCCTCCCTTGAAAGTAAACTTAATACAATCTTTTTCATTTTCAGGCATCTACTCCATCTGCTGCACTAGTAGGACAAAATGGCGGTCAAACCTTACAAGGTTCGCTACGATCAGATCATCTACAACTGAGGGCAGTGGAAGAAACAACCAAGGTACATAATCCTACACCGCTACAGCGTAAATTTAAACAAGTCTTGCGTTATGACGATCATAGCGTAGTACTCCAAACGGGAATGCTCCCTTCCACGGATGTCAAGATAATGCGCAATCAGTATGGGGACTACATACTGATCCCCGTGAGTCCGTACATTCGCCACCAACTTGATATTATTGAGGAGTATGTGACATTAAATATGGACATTCCTACTCCTCTTGCTCAAGAGTGGAAGGCGAGAGATGACAAGGATACTCCCTATAGAAAGATTTGGGATGGTAATCACATTTGCCTACCAGTATCACATTGGTGTACTTACTATAAGAAGGCTGGAGATCATTCAATACCCATCAGATGTGATGAGCTCGGAGAAGGTACTTGGGATATCCTTTTCAAAGTGAATGGGCTATATTATGGTCGGCACAAGGATAATAAAATAGCCTCTCTCTCCATGCATATGGAATCCATCCTATATATTCCAAAACCACCCAACGTGGATGACATAATTGATCAAATCCTTAACAGCAGTGGTACGAAGCGCAAGTCGGAGAAGAATACTGCATCAAAACGCAAATCAAAGAAGGAGAATTACTAGTCCTTTCCTAACTCTACCCTATGACAATTCGTTTATGTGCTTTGAGTGTCGTAGACGTGGTCTTATTAGATACATTTTACTTCTTCGTTGCCATCATATCATTTGTCTATTTTGTCGTGAAAAGCATCGATGTAATTCTTCATTTTGTAATATGTTATAGAACGCTTCCTTAGATGTGTAAATTTCCGTTTTAGGCTTCTATCATCATTTTTATGGATTGTGAGGGTGAACCTGTACAGGAGCTCAGTGCTATTGCTATGAATAATTGGACATATCAGATTGTTAGTGTCTATCATCAACATGCCAACTGCGATCCCAATGTTGATCAATGGGCGAGAAAACACATTCATGGACTTAATCTGAAATATTTGCAAGACTATGGCTTTTCTTGTGAGAGTGCTCTTCTTATTGACTTTAAACGATGGTTAGCTGCTTTCAATGTTATACGCATCTTTTGTAATAATCCTGGTAAGGAGAGGAAAGTATTTCCCAATCTAATCATTGATGATATTTTGCTCCCACCTTGGGATAGTAGAGTGAATCAACATTATCATGAAGTCACGAAACGTTTTAAGGATTTGTGTGTTCCTATTTTGTCTATTCGTTGTAGTAGCTACGTTCATAACCAATGCTTCTTTCCTCCTTACCTCAACACTGCCAAAGTCCTGTATGGTTATCATTGCTCGCTGTATGATAGTTACCAGCTGTATCTATTTTATCTCTTTCAAACCATTGATTTATAATGCATGCTTGTTGCCGTTATTCAATAAATGTTACTATGAGAAGAGTTGTTGTTTTCATGCAATGGATGGGTTAGATAAAGGGCGATCATGTCTTTCTCAAACGACTGCGGAACATTACATTTTCATAGGCAAAGTTTAAAAGGAGCTGTTCAAGATTATGTGATAAATTTTCATAAAGATGAGACCGACATCGAAGCAGTGGTCGATGATGCTAGCACTCTATTTCTAGAGTTAATGAATACATTCTCTGATAGCATTATCATGGCGCGATTAGTTGCGAAAATTAAGTTTAGTCATTTTGGAAAGGAAGAGGTGGAAAGTCGCTCTTTCCATTTTGCTTCTTATTCAATGGAAGTGGTAGATCACTCCCAAGAATTTTTTAAAGACATATGATAAAAATTGCTGAACGTCTTAACGCATTTAACCATCATGGTAGCAGTCTAGTGATTGAAGCGATTTCAGATATTCACATTCAACTTTCCATAAAGAAAAATTGAAAATGCAGTGGTACTTGATTGTAGCACAACTGGTTTTCGAGCTATGTCTGCTCACTCTCGAAGTATATTCCTTCTGTACATGTGTCTATTATTTAGAAAAGGCTAGCAAATTCATATCTTCAAAAAGACTTGCTATAGACATCAGTAACGGTGAAACTATGTGTTGTGATGTATGTAAGCGAAAGGATGGAAATGAAAAGCGCATCTTCAAGAGATGTAAGCATGCTTTTTGTCAACGCTGTTTCATACGTAATTGCATTCAACTTTGCAAATGTAACCACTGTGATATTGCTCATTTCGAGTGTCACTCATGCCGCAATAGTTAGTACCTATGGAAATGTGGTAAAGATAGGTTTTAGCAAAGACTAACACGGAAAATGGCGAAACGTAAAAGTCAAAAGTCTTCAAAGTTTTCTTCAGCCATTCAAGCTCTCCGACGAATGAAAGCAAATCAGCGATACAATGCTATACGACATGCTAACGATAAATTCATTTGTGAAATTATTTCTCATGTGAGGAAGTTGAGGACGAAGAAATTAGCGCCAAAACAACGAAAGTTACTTAAGCGATATGCTACGAAATTGCGTTTCATCTCCAATCCTAAAGTCACCCTTCAAAGAAAGAGGAAAACTCTAACACAAAAGGGCGGTTTCCTTTCAGCAATACTTCCAATGATAGCTCCTGCCGTGGGCAACCTATTGGGTAATATCTTTGGCTCTAAGCGTTAATTATGCAAATGTTGAATCTCAAAGTATTAAAATGGATTTCAGACTTCAATGTGATAAAGTTCTGACTGTATCAGGTCCATCTCATGCAGGTAAAACTGTTTTCACGCTGAATTTATTGGATAAAAGAAGGGAGTTGTTTAAGGAACCTATCAATCGAGTGATTTGGTGTTATGGTATTTATCAACCGTCGCTGTTTCAGGATTTGCAAAGTCGCAACTTTATTCGACATGAAGGAATTATTGCAGTGGATAAACTTCAGTCTAATGATGTTGTTGTATTGGATGATTTATTAAAAGAAAGTAAGAATTCAAAAGATGTTACAGATATGTTCACTCGCGCAGCACACCATAAAAGGTGCTTCATCTATATCACACAAAATTTGTTTCCTGATGGAAAAGAAGCTCGTACACGAAACCTGAATACACACTATTATGCTATTTTCAAGAATCCGCGAGATAAAAGTCAATTTGAAATTTTAGCGCGACAAGTTGCACCCAGAGGATCAAAAGCCTTAATTGAAATTTTTCAAGCAGCTACTGAAAAACCGCACGGTTACTTATTCATTGACTTTACGCAAGAGTGTCCGGAAGAATTTAGATTTCGAAGTGATATTTTGAAAACTCCCATGATTATCTACAAACTATGAGTTCTTATTCTCGCATGATTGTTATTCCTCAGGATGAATATGTACAATTGACTGCCATGCAGCAAGTAAAGCAACCTCTTGCAAATCAAATGTATAGGAAAGAAATAGATTATCAGCAAAATGTTCACATCAAAGATCCACATCGTGCTGTATTATTACAATCGGAAACTGTTGAGCAATTGAAAAACTTGAAGAATAAGATGCGTGACTCTGCATCGACTGCTACACCTTTAGCATCTCGCGCACATGCCATATCTCTTTTCAACAGTATTGAACCCCATCTCAATGTAAATGATAGAGGAGAAATCATTACAGATGAAAATAAAGTGATTGATGCTTCACGTTATGAAGACTTGATTCAGTATGCGACACGTAGAAAGCGCCGTCAGGGCTATGTTCCACCTGGTTGGACATACTTTCTTAAACTATTGAAAAAGCATAATGTACCAAAATTTGCTTTGAATAATGAGACATTGAAATAACTTGATTCAACAGTGGCTACTACTCCAATGCTTCAGACGATGAAAATGCCAACAAATTGGTTTAAGGCGTCACCTGCTACATCCCCTCCCACACTCACTAAGCAAACATGAGGAAGAACTCGACGTAGATCTACATCGCCACTAAAACTAGTAAAAGGAAAACGTAAAACAGCTCCTCCCAGGAAATACATGTTCTCAGACTATTAATATGAAGCAGATGTGTTGCTTGCCATGTAATGAGCCGCCAGAGGTGAATGTCGTTGTCACTTGCACTTGCTGCGCCAGCTCTCATAATGAAACCCCTAAGCAATGTGAACACGATTGCAAAACCGCTAAAGCTAAATGCTGCAGTTGTTGTAAATGTAGAAAGGCAAGAAAACAAAAAGATGAGAAGGAGGAAAAAGAGTCAGTCGTCATCGACTGAACGTTTGAAGTCAATCTATTATGATGTAAAACATCCGGCAGGATTTGCATCTATCAAGAAATTATCAAAAGCGAGTGGTCTTCCACAATCACAAGTGAAACGATGGTTAAAGGGTCAGGCTACCTATACACTCCACAAACAAGCGAAAAAGAAGTACCGCACCCGCCATTATATTGTTCATGACATCGATGAACAGTGGCAAGCAGATTTGTGCGATGTCGCCTCCATTTCAAAACATAACTCGGGCAATAATTTTATTTTAATCGTCATTGATATTTTCTCGCGTTATGCGTGGGCTCAACCTTTAAAAACTAAAGAAGGGAAAGGAGTAGCAAAAGCATTCCAAACAATTTTTCGAGAAGGCCGCATTCCAAAAAGAATTCAGAGTGATCAAGGAAAAGAGTTTGAAAATCAGCATGTGAGAAGATTATTTGAGAGGCATGACATTGAGTTGTTTAGTGTAAAGAGTGCTTATAAAGCTGCATTCGTTGAACGTTTTAATCGCACATTAAAAAATCGCTTGTGGCGACATTTTACTGCCAACTTGACACAAAATTGGACAAAGGTTCTACAAGATACACTCCATGCCTACAATCACTCTATCCATCGTTCTATTGGACTCAGACCAGTAGATGTAAATGCTGACAATGTAGATAAAGTGCGCGAATCATTCCAACGTAAACGCACTCATGTGAAAAGTGATGTGAAAATTGGTGATAAAGTTCGTATCTCAAAAGTGAAAAGTGTTTTTGCTAAAGGGTACCTTCCGAATTGGACAGAGGAGGTATTTACAGTATCAAGGATTAATCAAAAAGACTCTCCGACCACCTACAAGTTGAAAGATTACGATAATGAAGAAATTGAGGGTAGCTTTTACCGCGATGAGATTGAGGTAGTCACTGAAAGTGAAACATATTTGGTAGAGAAAATCATTCGATGTAAAAAACGGCAAGGTGAAGAATGGTGTCTTGTTCAATGGACTGGTTATCCTTCAAGTATGAACTCTTGGATGCGTCGTGCCGACATCTTTCATCTAAGTGATCGACAGTGATTCATGCAAAGTTGTAACTAACAATGTTTAGGGTTTGAGCTATGAATCCAACTGCCTCATTTTATTCACGACCCTCCTATGTAAGTGGTGGAGGACAAATTTACATCGGCGCTCGCCGCCAACGTGGAGGTAGCATACTTGGTGCACTGAAATCTGTTGTAGCACCTCTCATATCCAATGTCGGTAGATCTTTAAAACGAAATGTTTTAAGTAATGCCGTTGGCTTTGCTGGTGATGTTGCTAGTGATCTTTCTAGAGGTAGAAGTTTTAAGAGCAGCTTGTTGAATCGTGGGAAGGAACGCGGTTTAAAAACATTGAAGCAGACCTTTGCTGGTGTTACTCAAGGAAAGAAATCACCTAAACGAATGAATAAAGGAAGGAGGAAACATCGCCGAGCTGGTAAGGTGCGATCTTCAGTCAAAAGGCATTCACGCAAACGTCGCAGAGGCTCTAATCATTCATCAGGTGCTAAACGACGACGCTGCTATAACTTCTAATCATGGAGTGTAAAACTTCCGGTTTTTGTTTGTTTGATCAACAGGCCATACAGACAGATATTCTTAGTTCAAGTATTGTAGATTATCATCCTCGAACAGCTGAGAATGCTGGCCCCATTGAATTTGTTATTCCTGGTGGTAGTGATGACTACATAGATTTGAGTTATGCGATGCTTGATTTGAGGTTTAGAATTCAGCAAGCAGATGGAACTGCTATTGACGATGCACATAAAGTTGGACTGAACAATTTACCATTGACTACATTACTTCGCGATGTTTCTCTAACGATTGGAGAGCAGCAGGTGGAAGGTGGTCAAAGCGATTATCCCTATAAATCATATTTCAATCATGTATCACAGTTTCATCCAGCAGCACAAAAAAGTCATATGGAAGCCATGGGATGGTATAGAGATGAAGCAGGAAAATTTGATGTTGAAACAAACAGTGGCTTTGTAAAGCGATCTGCTATGATTAAAGATAGTAAAGTATGTCAGCTATATGGTCCGCTGAATTTAGACTTCTTTAGACAGTCAAAGTTTTTACTCTGTAATACCAGCATGCGACTCAAGCTGACATTGAATAAGCCTGAATTTGCGCTGAATGCATTTGCTAAAGTTGACAATTTTAGAATTCATGTGGAAGATATTGCACTTTACATTCGTCGAGTAGTACCGAATCCAAGTGTCATTAGAGGACATGCTGAAGGTCTTAACCGCCAAAATGCCATTTACCCCGTTCAGCATACAAAGCTTCTCACCTTTACAATTCCGAAAGATGAAAAGAGTTTCATGAAAGATGGCCTCTTTCCATCGGAAGCACCGAAGCTCCTCATGGTGGCAATGGTTGAAAATGATGCATTTAATGGTAATATAAAGAAGAATCCTTTCAATTTTAAACACAATCAGTTAAGTGAAATTGCTTTACGTGTAAATGGTGTGAGTCATCCTGGTCCACCCTACAAACCAGATTTTGCTTCGGATCAATTTATGCGCAGTTATGTTGATTTTATGGATGTCTTTGGCTTTTACAATACGGATGACACCAACGGACTTACTATGAAAGAGTTTAAGAGTGGATATACTATTTATGCATTTGTTTTGACTGCTGACAGCGATATTAGTGCACCCTATCGTCAAGCGAACGTGCCTCATAATATTCGTTTGGATTTAACGTTCAAAAGAACACTACCTGAGACGATCAATGTATTAATTTATGCAGTCTTCGATTCAAATATTGAAATTACAAAGTATCGTGACGTGATTCTTCAGTATAATCGTTAATGAGTTGGTTGACTGCTGACGATATTAAGACTAAAGTGCAGCATAATGCAGACGAAGCGACGTTGAAAGCTTTCGATAATGTCTATTCACTCGATACCTTACCACCTGCAGTAAATCACTATCCCTTCTTTATTGTACTAAACACTCATTCGCAGAATTTAGGCGGTGAGCATTGGAAAGCGATCTTTATTGGAGAAGACCGACGTGGTGAACTATTTGACTCTCTTGCTCAACCTCCAAATATACCAACACAGCAGTGGTTGAGAAAACATACGCGTCAATATCAGCGAAATGAACGCATACTACAACATCCACTTTCATCAACGTGTGGTGCTTTTGTACTGTACTTCATCTTAAAACGTTTACATGTATCTCGATTTGTATCTGTTATTCAAAACTTTTCATGTAATCCATCCTCTAATGAAAAAATGATTTGTAAGTTCTATCATGATTTGAAATAAAAACATCATGTTGGAAAAATTGTTTTTTATTTTACAATCCGCTGGGTACGTACATACTCAATGAGATAGTCTAGGATCGATCACATTTGCTTGTACATGAGATTTTAGTTCAGTAATGATCACTTTACTATTATGAAAGATTGCCACATGCACAGGTAACCAACAACTAATGAGAGCTGCAGGAAAAAGTTCGGGTTCATAACACAAATTGTAACTGCTGGTACGAATCTTCAAAAATGATAGACTGTCACTCAATTGAGTAGAGATCACCATATTGTCCACAGTCAGATTCGACATCACACACCTCTACCTCTTCCATATCCGACGTAGTAGTCTTTGTAGCTCTAAGCGCATTGACTGCGCTGATGAATGAGAAAGGGCGCCGAGAATCTGTACAGTCCCATTTGGGAAGAGTTGAAGATTCCGTGAATTGTTCATCTTCACCACTAACATTTGAGGTCGGCCCGGGTAATACTTGCTGTTTGGAAGGTGTTGGTGTAATGTTGTGAGATCGATTTTGGTGTAGAGTCTGAAGCGACGGAGAATGTTGACGATGGTGTAGCGATGGCGCTTCATGATGAAAGAATGAGTAAATTGAGCGATGTACCTTCCTTTTATACTTTTCCCAACTACCTTGATGAAATGTGAAGTTAGTATGAAGTTGGGAATGATAGAGTTGAATTCGCCGATTGTTGACGCGCAGCCAGATGCGATTTCCAATACGTGAATGTCTTTTCATATAGAAGTATTTCAAATCCTTCATGATATGATGTAGAGATTGAAAATGACGATAAGATAAAGCAAACTCTCTTCTCACATTTCCAGTTGAATCTTTGAAATAGACGTTTCGATCATGATCCGTTTCAATACGTTGTAGGGAATCTAATTTCCAACTCATGATGCGTGGTAGTCATGTCTGATTAAGATTTGCATAGTAGGGCGATGAACTCACGACGAATAAATGTCATGATGGAGCGATGTATGTATCTTCTATACTTCTCCCAATTGTATTTGCGAAATGAGAAACAGTTTGCGGAATGAGAATGGCAGATTTGAATTTCATTTCTGTAATGTTGAAGCCAAACTTGATCACCCAAGGAGATGAATCTTAATGTTTCAAAATATTCCAAATCCCTCATGATATCATTGAGGTTGACAAATTGTCGCCATGTTAATGTAATACCTCTTGATGTATGACCATGAGAATTTTTGAAATGTACGTTTCCATCACGATCAACTCTGATATATTGTAGAGAGTCCAAAATCCAAGTCTTTATGATGTTATGCAAAGTCGCAGATCAGCAATATAAAAATGTCGTTTTATCATATTTTGCTTAGCAATGCGGCTACAAAGAGATTTGCTAGTAATCGAGCCGCACTCTTTTCTACTCCCATTCATCATGCACAACAGCTAAATGGAAATTGGGAAGTGGGTGTCACTCAACTTGTTTATAGCAACTGTGTCTATACTTTTGATCATGAGGTGATGACTATTAATATGAGACGTACAGCTGCTTACCAATGTGAAAAGGGGTGCCGAGTATACATTCCACAGTGGCCAAAGAAAGATCTCTTATCATGTAAAAAGTTTATATATGATAAAAAAAGCGAGTAATAACAGTAATAAAGCGAGTAAACATATTTTCCAATTTACTCCGCACAATAATGATTATAATTATGTACATCATGTAGTTGAGAAAGATTGGATTGTTGGTTTAAGTCCAAGTTTAAGAAATGATTTAGGTTACCTCGCTAGCGCCTTAACAAGCTATGATAATTTTAATGTTAATTACCACATAAGTGGTCATAAACAGTTAATATATCGAGAGGAAGCTTATTATGTAGATCTTATTCCAAGAAATGAGAAGACGTTGGTGAAGAAGATTGTGATTTAGCCAAGAAAGACAAACATGACTCCTGAAACATTATTGAAGAAATTTAATTATCTCCTTCGAGTTGATGGTAAACAAGTGGCAACATTGACTTATATCAAATCATCTAATCATATTGCAATAAGTAAATTAAATGATGATGATCTAGTATTAGTTTGTTCAAAAAATTTTCATCAGTTCTTACGACATCGTTCTGCAGCTGTTCATGGAAAATCTGATATGCAACATTTACCATGTGAAAGGTCAAATCAATTTGATACAGAATGGATCGTATCTTTATACAGAAAGTGTGTAGAGCCTTTAGGTGGTATCTTACATGAAACAAGATTGTTGATGCCTCGCATTATTATTTCGGTTAAATTGGTTGTAGATTATTTAAATGAAGTGATTAATGACCAACATATTTCATTTTCTGAAAAAGAAGGTACTTTGTCTCTCACTATAAGTGGAAAAGGTATTGAACTAATTATGGATAAAACTCTAATGGACATTTTGGGTTTTGATCAAAATATCTTTAAAAGTGGTACTGTAACCAAAGCTAGCGCAGACATGTCGCTATCGCGTCGTATTAACTATTTTCAGATATATTCCAATATCGGTGAAGATGTACGTGTGGGAGATGCTGAAGCTCCATTGCTAGCAATGATACCATACCAGCCAAAAAGCTGCAGTATTTTATCTGAGCATACTTTCAAGAAAGTGCATTATACAAAGCTGAAATCAAACTACATCCCACAAATTGATATTGCCATTTATGACGATGCTGGTGCGTTTATTCCTTTTCATAAAGATGCTGTGACAAGTATCACACTCCATTTCCGAATGAAGAGTTAATGCAAAAGTATGCTAATATATTTTTCCAATGTGAATAATATGGAAAGTGAAAATAAGGACTCGTTTCTAATCTACTTACCCAGTAATGCTTCTATGAATAAATTTCCCAAAAATAAACCATCAGACTATCGAGTAGAATTAAATCGCCCACTGCATTTAGAAGGTGAATGGGAGGTTGGCGTTTCTAGTATTTGCGATGATAGCAATATTCAGAATGTGAATGATTTGGAAGAAATGATATTGACTCCTCGCACCCATGATGGAATAACGATGAATAATGCATTCCAGTTCCCATACAATTTAACATCAGATGGAAAGTGGAACTATGAATGGATTCAGATAAAATCAGATTCTTATGAACCATTTGGGAATGAGAAAATTATTAAGGCATTCAACAGTGGTAATACTTCCATCATGAAGAATAAAAATCAGAAAGCTTATGAGTTTACTATCTATCATTGGAGTGGGAGACAGTTCCTCCGCTTTCATTCTTTTACTAAAGGTCTTACGCTGAGGTTGGATAATGAATTCTATCCACATCTTGGTTTTGGTCATGGACTACATCTAACGTCAATTGCTACTGCAAATGTTAAAAAAGTTTATTCAAATCGAATCAACAAGTTTCATTATAGATTTAAAATATTTGATGAAGATATTGTAGAATGCGAAGAACGCATCATTTTGAAAAAGCGTGGTGTTCAACCTTTATCACTTATTGAGTTAGTAAAACGATGGAATGAGACTGTGGGTAAGAAGTATGGAGAGAAAATTATGGCGGACAAAAATAAGTTGGTTATTCAGAAATATAATGACAAACTTACAGTTTATTTCTCTCCAACCTTGCGTCATTTTGTAAGACATCCAACACCTATTATTGGAAGCGGTGTGGTGTACAGTATGCTTCTCATGAATATCACACTAAAGCTGATTCAGTTAATGATGAATGGTGGGTGGACATCTATGGCGATCGCATCAAGAAAATTTACCAGTCTTATGAAGAATCTAAAGTTGCTATCAATATAATGCCGCGTCTATATCATACAGTTGAAAGCTTCATTCATGTAGTAAATCCTTATATACAACAGAAGTTGAAGCATGTGATGAAAAGTAAATATGATGTAAAGACACACCACATTTCGTTTTCAATTGAAAATCAACGCGTTGTTCTGAAACTGGGTGATGACATTCAATGTCAATTGAGTAAAAATTTGAAAAAACTCTTTGGTTTTTCAATGCTACAAACTGTGTTTGCTGCTGCGCATACGATTGGTATAGAAACACCAATGACACTTGATAAACATGAACAGCACCTTTACATTCAAAGTGATTTGATTCTACCTATTTCTGTTGGTGAGAAAAAAGAATACATTTTACGTGATTTCATTCATGATAAAGACGCTTCATATGGAATAGTCGAGAAGATGTTTGAATCTATTTTCTATCATCCCGTCGTCAAACAAACTATACCCTCTATTACTATCAAAATTACCAATGGTTTACAAGAGTGCATCCATGTGAAAGATACTAAATCCCTCGTAACTTTAGTGTTTCGGAAAACAAAGTGAAGTCATTGTGATATGTTTATTGAAATAAAAATATGTATATGAAAAAGTCTTTTCACAGATATAGGGGGAATGGGCTGACTGCAGGCATATATTCACAAGGAAGAAACGATCTCATGCGATACATAAAACAGCAATGTTTATCTACAGAAATCAACATGAAAATACTAAGTTAAGGATGATTATGCTAAGACGTCTCCTGAATATGGTAGTGTGAGTTTAATTCTTTTGGGTGGTGGTATGTTTGTGTCAGGATGTCCATGTGGAAGAGATATGTTGTGTTCTAACCAGCACCTCTTATCCTCCCATGCTGAAAGCGCCCGTTTCCTAAAAGTATGAGTTTTGATCTCATGCGACTTAGATTTTAAGATTGTCATATTGACAAACGTTATATTTTTATTTCTATAGGCTTTCCTGAAATTTTTATGTTTCATGTTAGAGACCAATGATCTTGATATGCCTTTAGCACGCTTAATACTATCTGCACATTCTTTTCATTTCATGGAATACATTTTAGGGCGGAGGAGAATCATTTCATCTATTTCCTTCCCTGCTGTCTCATCCTTAAAGCAGCCAAGTTTTGCCTTATTTTTGATGGAGTAGAGTGGGTGATCAGTAGGATAATTTGATGTATCAAAATATCTTTCTAAAGATTTTCCTACTTCATTGAAATTTAAATCTTTTTGAGTGGTAATACCTAAGAAGAAACTATCTGTATCGCCACCCAACAAACGAACCTCTTTTACGAGAGGACATGGTTTTAGTATTTTATAAAAGAGTTGGTACATTTCAAGCTTAGAGTAATCTAGTACAGCTTGACCAATATAGATGGGCTTGCACAACTCAACTTCAGATTTTATCATTTTAACACCTACAAGGTCCTCATCGATAATGTCTCCATCGATGAATAGAGGTGATGAGACCAATTTCTTAAATTTTGTAACATCATTGACTAGTTTATAGTTTACACGTTTTATAGCATCCTCCATCGTCTTACCAAATAGACTATTATTCTTATACTTATAAAAATCTTTTTCAAAATTATTTTGGGCTAGTGCACGTTTCTGGCTGTTGCTATCAATATATGGTTTGAGGAAGGCTTTCTGTCTAAATTTAATAATGCGGTGAACTCTTTTTAAAATCATACCCATTTCTAAATAAAATTTTAAGATGCTAAAGTGGACTAGATAGTTTTCCTTATCATACTGGGTGAGTAAAAGTTTGCGGCAAGGCTTATAGTCGGGTTGACCGCATGATTCTAAATCTTTATGAAATTGTTTCATAAAGTCGGAAAACATATCTTTGGTCACTTCACCTGATTCGGGTGCGAGTGGAAAATCTACGGTTTTATGTTTAATATTATTTGGATCGATTAGATCTATCTCAAAATAATATCCCCAATCACCTTCATCTGGAATTGCTAGTATGTTAGAAGGGTTGGAGAGATGCTGAATTTCACTATCATCTAACCAGCTAAACTCAGAGTGAGGGAGTGGTTTGGATAGTGAACTATCATATAAATTATTTTGGTCATAATACTTAGGATGAGTCTGATCATCGCCTACTAATTTTGATTTCAACCTATGTTTATTTACAAATGTGAGACCACCGCGAATTCCTCGCTCAAATAAATTATACATCTCTGGATCTTGTAAGAGATGAATGGTCTCACCAGTCATTTTAAAAGCAGACTTAAATGACATGGCTGGCAGACTGACAAAGTGTACGGGATCTAACTTATCTTCTTCTAATGCCACTCGTCGAAACTCCTGAAATACATCAGCCAGCAAAAATACATCTAACTTAAGGTAGGCAATCATATATTCGCCAAATGTATGGCAGTCAAATTTTATCCATGCATCTTGTGCATGATCATAATCTTCGGTCTTACCTTCTGCGCCGGTCAAATCATTTTTAAATTTATCTATGGGCGGAAGAGAAGTCTCGCCGAGTTTACTAATCGCATCAAAATATGCATATGGAAAGACTCCTTTCCGTGTGATGACTTCATCGGTTAGATTTGGATATTGTTTCTTAAGATTTTGTGTTAGTGGAAGAGACTTTAGATTTTGTACGAGAGAGGCCAGTGATGCAGTCATAAATTGGTAGGAATCTAAAAATTTTATATCAAAATAGACCGTCTTATTTTCTTTAGTTTTATCGACAGGCACTTTTGCTGTCATGGCCATAAACTTCTCTCTCGTTTGTGCTATTACATCAAGCTTCCACTCTTTCATTTGACCTAAACCTCCTTTTATTATCATATGGCTGTCGTAGCCCTTGAAATTATGGAAAATGACGGGTAATATACGCCGTTTCATCCTAAGTGAAAAATTGCATTTTGAACATAGTGCGTTTCTAAATTTACCAGTGATGTGATCATGGTCGCACACTTTCTTAATCTTATCATCATCAAATGTTTTCCTACATTTGGTGCAAGCGTTGCAACTATCAAATTTTGCTTGATCATCTGCTGTCATATGCAATGATCTGCGATAGAGTTCACTATCGTACTTTTGTTGAAATTTTACAGCCTGTTCGAGGAATTGTAGGAATTGGTAAATACAATCCTCACCTTGCCAGACGTGCATTTTATTTTTTCTATTTTGGAAATGGTCATGCCATACTTCATAGCAGGATATGGCTGCTGGCTTGTGGATGATATCATCGATATAGCATTCGATGTCAACATAGATGACACGAAGAGGACTTAGTTCATCGCCATTCTCTCTATATGAAAACTCCTTATCTTTGGGCATGCGCTCCATTTGTAGTTTACCTCGCTTACACCATTCGTAATGAGTTTCAAATTTATTTTTACTCCTAAAGTTGCGAATGCATCTGTCACAGTAATAAATCTCTGACGAGCTAGAATTTCTTAGGTGGTGGTATAAGCGAGAAATTTTGGGAATACCGCAGTAGTGCCATTCCTCACTATCATCCTGTCTTAGTAATAAAAGGTTGACAACGTGCTCATAACAACACGAACGCGAGTTGTAGCGGACACCCTTCAATCCCTTTTCCCAAACATGGAGAACTATTTTGATGTTGTTCAATTTTTCAAATTTTTCTATATCTTTAATTTTCATATCTTCACTATTGCAGTCATCAAACTTTAATTCATTCTCCCACTGTTGATACTTACTCTTACGGTATCGGCTATACTGTACATCATTATAGTGGAGAATGGAGAGGACGGCATACTTAAAACATTGCGATTCGCAATCTACAGAAATAACTGCTGCTTTATTTCTTAAATTTTTCGGAAGTTTAAAGGAGCCTCGTCCAGAGTAGTTCTCTAATAAAGTGATTTTAATCATGGCAGTCTCAATACCATCAAAAACGAGACCACTATCACGCTCGTTAAATTTATCTATGTTTAATTTTAACCCTTGGATATGAAAATTTATCCAAGACTCGCAGTCTACAACTTCGGTTGCAGGAGAGGAGGGTATGTGAAACTCCAACCTCTCTACTATTTGACCAGTATGGTGGTCGATTTTTACATATTTTATTTTGAGATAGATGAGCGCCTTCATTCTAAAATTGACTAAATTGTTGAAGAGCGCACCAATCAGAGATGAATTTTGATGAAACCATTCTTCAAAGTCAGTAATGGTTTCTGAGGATTCCATCTGGTAGTTCCTCACTAAATTATTTATCGACACTTCAGAGAGTCGGATAGAGGAGGCGCTGTTAGTATAACTATCGTCACTGTGTGTATGTCGAAGTCTATGTGAAGATAGTTCAAAATGTGACTCAAAAGACTGAATGCATAAATCGCAAGAAAAGGAGACATCGTTAACAAAATCATCCCCACCTTCGGAGATTGATGCTGACTTAGGTCTACAAACACCTCGCTTGATGTGTCGGGCGAGATCACGCTTCCTCGTGAAGATGTGCCCACAGTCAGCACATTCCCGATCGTTGCATTCCCGCGACAATGTTGACATGGACTCGCTCGAGATGGGACTGGTATCACCTGAAAGAGAAATCATTCTATCATCTCTGTTCAAGTCTCAGTGTATTTTTACAACCTACCTTGACTCAACAACTCTAAACTTTCCTCGAGAAGGGAGGGCGTTGGTGATGAAGTTGATGCCTGAAATTGAGGAAGATGCTATTAGCCACACGTTTCAGGGAGATGACTGATGAATTCCTTAGCTTACCATTTCAACGAAATCAAGTTTAAGGCTGATACTTCAACAAGATAGAGACTTCACTCAAATTTGGAATTCACGAGAGAGCAGTTCACTTGTACGCCTCAAATATAGAATTCGCTAGAGAACACTTTACTTACACGTCTCAAAGACAGAGTGAAATGACACGGATGTCACTTTACATATATACTTTCATATTCATCATTCATTGGCTGTTCATTCTGATTGGTTGCTTGTTGATACTTAAGAATTAGAAAACATTTCAAAGTTATTATTCACAGTTAACATGACAAGCCCTCCGACATCGCCAAATACAAAATTCTCTTCTCCATGCTCAACACCAAAGGCGCTCGTTGCACCAAACGCTCCAACGAAGGGGAAGGTAGAGAAGGTGTACCGACTGGACAATATCAGAAAGTTGTCATTACCAGCGGACGACGAAGAGGAGAGTGTATGTGAGAAAGAGTGTCCCGACTTAACAGGCGTGAGGTGGAAGTATCTCCAGTACGATACTGACGATGTGATGGAGATCACCAGCACCAAATTCCTCCACCAATTATGGGAGTGGTACACCCCTAACTCCCAGCCATGAACTATGGCGGAGTGGGAGTATATCGACAAAGTGAGGCTCGCAGTGGAAGAACGATTGAAACAAGTGAACTGCTTTTGTGATCTATGTGAAGCCAGACTCTGGGACGATATTGACGATGAAGACCTTTTGAAATACATGCCATAATAAATGTTTATTTCGTATTATCTTTGCTTTCATACTGACTTACTTGAATGGGGCTTCAGTGGATGATTATATCATGTATACTTTTTCATTTGGAAATAGTAGCACGCTTAGTTTAACTTGCAAATCTTATAACATTTCATATGGGTGATAATGGTAGATGAAAATGTGTTAAATAAAATTAAGATAGCTTACACTTCTGATACAGGGATAGCAATCGACTGCAATCCATGTGTAAAGAGCTTGTTAGACTCGCGGTAGAAGAACGATTGAAGCAAGTAAACTGTTTTTGTGATCTATGTGAAGCCAGACTCTGGGACGATATTGACGATGAAGACCTTTTGAAATACATGCCATAATAAATGTTTATTTCGTATTATCTTTGCTTTCATACTGACTTACTTGAATGGGGCTTCAGTGGATGATTAAATCATATATACTTTTTCATTTGGAAATAGTATCACGCTTAGTTTAACTTGCAAATCTTATAACATTTCATATGGGTGATAATGGTAGATGAAAATGTGTTAAATAAAATTAAGATAGCTTACACTTCTGATACAGGGATAGCAATCGACTGCAATCCATGTGTACAGAGCTTGTTAGACTCGCGGAAGAGAGAAGTGTGTTATGTTGCGTGTGGCGCGTGAGTGTCCTCCCATTTCATTCCATTCATCATTTTTCTTCCCCTCTGCATTCCATATCCGAGGATATGTAGCGGGCTTGGGACTGCTTTAGCTGCATTAGAAGGTTGGACCTTAAAAGAGCCCATGGGTCGTTCTCCGTCCACCGACACTACTACTGCAAACACTCTGAAAGGAAAATAATAGGAGATTAGATGAGCTACAAAAATGATTATGTTGAATAGACTTACTGGGAACCTTCTTTCTAACTTTTCTGACGACGAAGTCATCAAGCTCTCCATTGATGTTCATCGTCATGTGGAGGCAGCGAACTCCATCCCCCTCGTAACACAACTGTGTTTCATTCAAATCGCTGGAGATTGTGGGGACATCACAGATATTATTTTCAAAGAAGGGAAGATGAACTTCATATACTCTCCTTTTTCGACACTTCAAACGCTCATGCAGTCGCTCCACTTCACCCGACAACCTCTTATTAATAGCCTTCACCTCCTCCGTCTCCTTCACCACGCTTCGCATCCGCTCTATCTCTTCATCCTTCCTCGAGACACTCGCCTGCAAACTCTCCACCAAACCTGCCTTCCTCATCAACTCGCTCCTTTCCGCCATCCATTCCTTCTCCTTCTTTCTCAAGCTCTCCAACTCTTCCCTCGTTGCCCTATACCCCTCAACCTTCACCATCAGCTCTTCATTCTCCTTCAAAACTTTTCTATTATTACTTTCCAAAGCCATCACACGATCCTTCATCCTCACAAATACCTCCGTATCATACGCCTCTTGCTGGCGTGGCGATGACGCTGCCATCGGCTTAGCCACTTCCTTCTCCTCCCACTCTTCCTTCAAATCCGCTATATCCCCAAACAAATCTTCCATCACCGCATCCAAATCAACATCAACCTTCTTGTTTATTTTCGCTCTCAACTCAACTTCCTCAATCGAACTCCCATCACTCGAACTCCCCTCACTCGCATTCCTCACCACTTTCTCCCCAATCACGTCCTGAATCGTTGCCACCGCCTTCCTCACCTCTTCCCTTTCCAAAAACTCTCCCTCAAACCACGTCTTGAACCCCTTCTCTCCGATGTTCCCACTCTCACACTGTAAATGCGCCTTGATGAATTCCTTCTCATCCCCCATCACACATTTCCGACAAGACACACACAACCTCAACATCACTTTCCTCTCATGGCCCATCGTCCCCTCTTTTTCTTTTAAATGCTTCTTCAGTTCGCTACCTCTGGCAATCTTGCCACAACTGCACTTGCCAACCAACATCTTGGCATTACTCGGTTTTGTCATGATAATTCTGTAAAGATAGAGTAAAATTTGATAGCAAGTGTTATTAGGATACTACTTGCTGATGTGCATTGAAAGACTAAGTTACCAAACATTTGATAGCAAGCCAGCAACCGTATGGGTGTTAAGCTCTTGAATCCGTTACAGGCATTACTCAGAGGGGATCTTATCCCAGCTCCAAGGCCTCGACCCACAAATCCAACCTCGATCGGACAGAGCGTGCGTCATATCACTGTGTTGGTATCCGGGCCCCAGTTTTGACATCAAAACCGGTGGAGTTATTTACAAGAGGAAACGACCCAAGTCACAGAGACTCATAAACGACTGCTTTTTATTCAAAAACTTTAATTATTATCATTAAATATGAATTTAAATTTTTCAGTATTTTAGTACTACTCATAAAACGTTTATAAGTAGTCTGTCACCTACAGCATAGCAAACGCTGTCGAATGTTTTTTTAATCAAGTCTAAAGGACTTGTAGAAGCAAAGTTATAGCCGTTTGAAGATTTCGGCCTACTATCATCAAATGGTCAGTCATGCTATACTGACTAACCTATAAGTCTGACACCTTAGCTGATATCAGCAATGGAAAGTCAGAAGTCCGATATCGGAACTCAAGAGAAACGACTTACCTGTAGTCAGTTTCTCAACTTAGTGAAATTCCTCGCCCGATCCCGTTCTTATATACCCTGTGAATATGCAATCGATAAGAGGGGCGGGGACGTCAGCGAAAATTTTTCTCTCCGATTGCGTTCAAATTCACCATACCGATGCAGAATTTCACGCTGAATCCGAATCTGGCCTCCGTTTTCTCATCAGATGGTTCGTTTTGGCGCTACACACCAAAACGTCCCAAATTCTAACTCTGTCGTTTTTTCGAAAAATGTTGAAAATTTTTTCTCTCCGATTGACTTGAAACTCACCATACAGATAGAGAATTTCACGCTGATTCCCAATCTGAAATCCGTTTTCCAATCCGATGCTTCGTTTTGAAGCTACAGCCCAAAACGTCCCAAATTCTAACTCTGTCGTTTTTCGCCAATGTCCCAAAATCTTAAATGGCGTCTCACATCTAAACGAAGACAGATATGAACAAGCCGTTTGTTTCAGTGAATTTGTCTCACTCTTAGCTTTCAAACGAGCTATGGCACGACAAAATCCGTCCACTAGAAGTCAAGATCGAAGCGAGCTCTCCAGAGGGGGGGACGTCAGCGAAAATTTTTCTCTCCGATTGCGTTCAAATTCACCATACCGATGCAGAATTTCACGCTGAATCCGAATCTGGCCTCCGTTTTCTCATCCGATGGTTCGTTTTGGCGCTATAAACCAAAACGTCCCAAATTCTAACTCTGTCGTTTTTCGAAAAATGTTGAAATTTTTTTCTCGCCAATTGCCTTGAAACTCACCATACAGATAGAGAATTTCACGCTGATTCCAAATCTGAAATCCGTTTTCCAATCCGATGCTTCGTTTTGAAGCTACAGCCCAAAACGTCCCAAATTCTAACTCTGTCGTTTTTCGCCAATGTCCCAAAATCTTAAATGGCGTCTCACATTTAAACGAAGACAGATATGAACAAGCCGTTTGTTTCAGTGAATTTGTCTCACTCTTAGCTTTCAAACGAGCTATGGCACGACAAAATCCGTCCACTGGAAGCCAAAATCGAAGCGAGCTCTCCCGAGGGGGGGACGTCAGCGAAAATTTTTTCTCTCCGATTGCGTTCAAATTCACCATACCGATGCAGAATTTCACGCTGAATCCGAATCTGGCCTCCGTTTTCTCATCCGATGGTTCGTTTTGGCGCTATACACCAAAACGTCCCAAATTCTCTCTGTCGTTTTTTCGAAAAATGTTGAAAATTTTTTCTCGCCGATTGCCTTGAAACTCACCATACAGATAGAGAATTTCACGCTGATTCCAAATCTGAAATCCGTTTTCCAATCCGATGCTTCGTTTTGAAGCTACAGCCCAAAACGTCCCAAATTCTAACTCTGTCGTTTTTCGCCAATGTCCCAAAATCTTAAATGGCGTCTCACATCTAAACGAAGACAGATATGAACAAGCCGTTTGTTTCATTGAATTTGTCTCACTCTTAGCTTTCAAACGAGCTATCGCACGACAAAATCCGTCCACTAGAAGCCAAGATCGAAGCGAGCTCTCCCGAGGGGGGGGACGTCAGCGAAAATTTTTTCTCTCCGATTGCGTTCAAATTCACCATACCGATGCAGAATTTCACGCTGAATCCGAATCTGGCCTCCGTTTTCTCATCCGATGGTTCGTTTTGGCGCTATACACCAAAACGTCCCAAATTCTCTCTGTCGTTTTTTCGAAAAATGTTGAAAATTTTTCTCGCCGATTGCCTTGAAACTCACCATACAGATAGAGAATTTCACGCTGATTCCAAATCTGAAATCCGTTTTCCAATCCGATGCTTCGTTTTGAAGCTACAGCCCAAAACGTCCCAAATTCTAACTCTGTCGTTTTTCGCCAATGTCCCAAAATCTTAAATGGCGTCTCACATCTAAACGAAGACAGATATGAACAAGCCGTTTGTTTCAGTGAATTTGTCTCACTCTTAGCTTTCAAACGAGCTATGGCACGACAAAATCCGTCCACTAGAAGTCAAGATCGAAGCGAGCTCTCCAGAGGGGGGGGACGTCAGCGAAAATTTTTCTCTCCGATTGCGTTCAAATTCACCATACCGATGCAGAATTTCACGCTGAATCCGAATCTGGCCTCCGTTTTCTCATCCGATGGTTCGTTTTGGCGCTATACACCAAAACGTCCCAAATTCTAACTCTGTCGTTTTTCGAAAAATGTTGAAAATTTTTTCTCGCCGATTGCCTTGAAACTCACCATACAGATAGAAAATTTCACGCTGATTCCAAATCTGAAATCCGTTTTCCCATCTGATGCTTCGTTTTGAAGCTACAGCCCAAAACGTCCCAAATTCTAACTCTGTCGTTTTTCGCCAATGTCCCAAAATCTTAAATGGCGTCTCACATCTAAACGAAGACAGATATGAACAAGCCGTTTGTTTCAGTGAATTTGTCTCACTCTTAGCTTTCAAACGAGCTATGGCACGACAAAATCCGTCCACTGGCAGCCAAAAAAGAAGCGAGCTCTCCCGAGGGGGGGGACGTCAGCGAAAATTTTTTCTCTCCGATTGCGTTCAAATTCACCATACCGATGCAGAATTTCACGCTGAATCCGAATCTGGCCTCCGTTTTCTCATCCGATGGTTCGTTTTGGCGCTACACACCAAAACGTCCCAAATTCTAACTCTGTCGTTTTTTCGAAAAATGTTGAAAATTTTTTTCTCGCCGATTGACTTGAAACACACCATACAGATAGAGAATTTCACGCTGATTCCCAATCTGAAATCCGTTTTCCAATCCGATGCTTCGCTTTGAAGCTACAGCCCAAAACGTCCCAAATTCTAACTCTGTCGTTTTTCGCTAATGTCCCAAAATCTTAAATGGCGTCTCACATCTAAACGAAGACAGATATGAACAAGCCGATTCTTTCAGTGAATTTGTCTCACTCTTAGCTTTCAAACGAGCTATGGCATGACAAAATCCGTCCACTGGAAGCCAAAATCGAAGCGAGCTGTCCAGAGGGGGGGGACGTCAGCGAAAATTTTTTCTCTCCGATGGCGTTCAAATTCACCATACCGATGCAGAATTTCACGCTGAATCCGAATCTGTCCTCCGTTTTCTCATCCGATGGTTCGTTTTGGCGCTACACACCAAAACGTCCCAAATTCTAACTCTGTCGTTTTTTCGAAAAATGTTGAAAATTTTTTCTCGCCGATTGCCTTGAAACTCACCATACAGATAGAGAATTTCACGCTGATTCCAAATCTGAAATCCGTTTTCCCATCCGATGCTTCGTTTTGAAGCTACAGCCCAAAACGTCCCAAATTCTAACTCTGTCGTTTTTCGCCAATGTCCCAAAATCTTAAATGGCGTCTCACATCTAAACGAAGACAGATATGAACAAGCCGTTTGTTTCAGTGAATTTGTCTCACTCTTAGCTTTCAAACGAGCTATGGCACGGCGACGTCAGCGAAAATTTTTTCTCTCCGATTGCGTTCAAATGCACCATACCGATGCAGAATTTCACGCTGAATCCGAATCTGGCCTCCGTTTTCTCATCCGATGGTTCGTTTTGGCGCTATAAACCAAAACGTCCCAAATTCTAACTCTGTCGTTTTTTCGAAAAATGTTGAAAATTTTTTCTCGCCGATTGCCTTGAAACTCACCATACAGATAGAGAATTTCACGCTGATTCCAAATCTGAAATCCGTTTTCCAATCCGATGCTTCGTTTTGAAGCTACAGCCCAAAGCGTCCCAAATTCTAACTCTGTCGTTTTTCGCCAATGTCCCAAAATCTTAAATGGCGTCTCACATCTAAACGAAGACAGATATGAACAAGCCGTTTGTTTCAGTGAATTTGTCTCACTCTTAGCTTTCCAACCAGCTATGGCACGACAAAATCCGTCCTCTGGAAGCCAAAATCGAAGCGAGCTCTCCCGAGGTGGGGGGGGACGTCAGCGAAAATTTTTTCTCTCCGATTGCGTTCAAATTCACCATACCGATGCAGAATTTCACGCTGAATCCGAATCTGTCCTCCGTTTTCTCATCCGATGGTTCGTTTTGGCGCTACACACCAAAACGTCCCAAATTCTAACTCTGTCGTTTTTTCGAAAAATGTTGAAAATTTTTTCTCGCCGATTGCCTTGAAACTCACCATACAGATAGAGAATTTCACGCTGATTCCAAATCTGAAATCCGTTTTCCCATCCGATGCTTCGTTTTGAAGCTACAGCCCAAAACGTCCCAAATTCTAACTCTGTCGTTTTTTCGCCAATGTCCCAAAATCTTAAATGGCGTCTCACATCTAAACGAAGACAGATATGAACAAGCCGTTTGTTTCAGTGAATTTGTCTCACTCTTAGCTTTCAAACGAGCTATGGCACGACAAATCTGCCCACTGGCAGCCAAAATCGAAGCGAGCTCTCCAGAGGGGGGGACGTCAGCGAAAATTTTTTCTCTCCGATTGCGTTCAAATGCACCATACCGATGCAGAATTTCACGCTGAATCCGAATCTGGCCTCCGTTTTCTCATCCGATGGTTCGTTTTGGCGCTATAAACCAAAACGTCCCAAATTCTAACTCTGTCGTTTTTTCGAAAAATGTTGAAAATTTTTTCTCGCCGATTGCCTTGAAACTCACCATACAGATAGAGAATTTCACGCTGATTCCAAATCTGAAATCCGTTTTCCAATCCGATGCTTCGTTTTGAAGCTACAGCCCAAAGCGTCCCAAATTCTAACTCTGTCGTTTTTCGCCAATGTCCCAAAATCTTAAATGGCGTCTCACATCTAAACGAAGACAGATATGAACAAGCCGTTTGTTTCAGTGAATTTGTCTCACTCTTAGCTTTCAAACGAGCTATGGCACGACAAAATCCGTCCACTGGAAGCCAAAATCGAAGCGAGCTCTCCCGAGGGGGGGGGGACGTCAGCGAAAATTTTTTCTCTCCGATTGCGTTCAAATTCACCATACCGATGCAGAATTTCACGCTGAATCCGAATCTGTCCTCCGTTTTCTCATTTGATGGTTCGTTTTGGCGCTATACACCAAAACGTCCCAAATTCTAACTCTGTCGTTTTTTCGAAAAATGTTGAAAATTTTTTTCTCGCCGATTGACTTGAAACACACCATACAGATAGAGAATTTCACGCTGATTCCAAATCTGAAATCCGTTTTCCAATCCGATGCTTCGTTTTGAAGCTACAGCCCAAAACGTCCCAAATTCTAACTCTGTCGTTTTTCGCTAATGTCCCAAAATCTTAAATGGCGTCTCACATCTAAACGAAGACAGATATGAACAAGCCGTTTGTTTCAGTGAATTTGTCTCACTCTTAGCTTTCAAACGAGCTATGGCACGACAAATCTGCCCACTGGCAGCCAAAATCGAAGCGAGCTCTCCAGAGGGGGGGACGTCAGCGAAAATTTTTTCTCTCCGATTGCGTTCAAATGCACCATACCGATGCAGAATTTCACGCTGAATCCGAATCTGGCCTCCGTTTTCTCATCCGATGGTTCGTTTTGGCGCTATAAACCAAAACGTCCCAAATTCTAACTCTGTCGTTTTTCGCCAATGTCCCAAAATCTTAAATGGCGTCTCACATCTAAACGAAGACAGATATGAACAAGCCGTTTGTTTCAGTGAATTTGTCTCACTCTTAGCTTTCAAACGAGCTATGGCACGACAAAATCCGTCCACTAGAAGCCAAGATCAAAGCGAGCTCTCCAGAGGGGGGACGTCAGCGAAAATTTTTCTCTCCGATTGCGTTCAAATTCACCATACCGATGCAGAATTTCACGCTGAATCCGAATCTGGCCTCCGTTTTCTCATCCGATGGTTCGTTTTGGCGCTATAAACCAAAACGTCCCAAATTCTAACTCTGTCGTTTTTTCGAAAAATGTTGAAAATTTTTTCTCGCCGATTGCCTTGAAACACACCATACAGATAGAGAATTTCACGCTGATTCCAAATCTGAAATCCGTTTTCTCATCCGATGGTTCGTTTTGGCGCTATAAACCAAAACGTCCCAAATTCTAACTCTGTCGTTTTTCGCCAATGTCCCAAAATCTTAAATGGCGTCTCACATCTAAACGAAGACAGATATGAACAAGCCGTTTGTTTCAGTGAATTTGTCTCACTCTTAGCTTTCAAACGAGCTATGGCACGACAAAATCCGTCCACTGGCAGCCAAAATCGAAGCGAGCTCTCCAGAGGGGGGGGACGTCAGCGAAAATTTTTTCTCTCCGATTGCGTTCAAATGCACCATACCGATGCAGAATTTCACGCTGAATCCGAATCTGGCCTCCGTTTTCTCATCCGATGGTTCGTTTTGGCGCTATAAACCAAAACGTCCCAAATTCTAACTCTGTCGTTTTTCGCCAATGTCCCAAAATCTTAAATGGCGTCTCACATCTAAACGAAGACAGATATGAACAAGCCGTTTGTTTCAGTGAATTTGTCTCACTCTTAGCTTTCAAACGAGCTATGGCACGACAAAATCCGTCCACTAGAAGTCAAGATCGAAGTGAGCTCTCCAGAGGGGGGGACGTCAGCGAAAATTTTTCTCTCCGATTGCGTTCAAATTCACCATACCGATGCAGAATTTCACGCTGAATCCGAATCTGGCCTCCGTTTTCTCATCCGATGGTTCGTTTTGGCGCTATACACCAAAACGTCCCAAATTCTAACTCTGTCGTTTTTTCGAAAAATGTTGAAAATTTTTTTCTCGCCGATTGACTTGAAACACACCATACAGATAGAGAATTTCACGCTGATTCCAAATCTGAAATCCGTTTTCCAATCCGATGCTTCGTTTTGAAGCTACAGCCCAAAACGTCCCAAATTCTAACTCTGTCGTTTTTCGCTAATGTCCCAAAATCTTAAATGGCGTCTCACATCTAAACGAAGACAGATATGAACAAGCCGTTTGTTTCAGTGAATTTGTCTCACTCTTAGCTTTCAAACGAGCTATGGCACGACAAAATCCGTCCACTGGAAGCCAAAATCGAAGCGAGCTCTCCCGAGGGGGGGGACGTCAGCGAAAATTTTTTCTCTCCGATTGCGTTCAAATTCACCATACCGATGCAGAATTTCACGCTGAATCCGAATCTGGCCTCCGTTTTCTCATCCGATGGTTCGTTTTGGCGCTACACACCAAAACGTCCCAAATTCTAACTCTGTCGTTTTTTCGCCAATGTCCCAAAATCTTAAATGGCGTCTCACATCTAAACGAAGACAGATATGAACAAGCCGTTTGTTTCAGTGAATTTGTCTCACTCTTAGCTTTCAAACGAGCTATGGCACGACAAAATCCGTCCACTAGAAGCCAAGATCGAAGCGAGCTCTCCAGAGGGGGGGACGTCAGCGAAAATTTTTTCTCTCCGATTGCGTTCAAATTCAGCATACCGATGCAGAATTTCACGCTGAATCCGAATCTGGCCTCCGTTTTCTCATCCGATGGTTCGTTTTGGCGCTACACACCAAAACGTCCCAAATTCTAACTCTGTCGTTTTTTCGAAAAATGTTGAAAATTTTTTCTCGCCGATTGCCTTGAAACTCACCATACAGATAGAGAATTTCACGCTGATTCCAAATCTGAAATCCGTTTTCCAATCCGATGCTTCGTTTTGAAGCTACAGCCCAAAACGTCCCAAATTCTAACTCTGTCGTTTTTCGCCAATGTCCCAAAATCTTAAATGGCGTCTCACATCTAAACGAAGACAGATATGAACAAGCCGTTTGTTTCAGTGAATTTGTCTCACTCTTAGCTTTCAAACGAGCTATGGCACGACAAAATCCGTCCACTGGCAGCCAAAATCGAAGCGAGCTCTCCCGAGGGGGGGGACGTCAGCGAAAATTTTTTCTCTCCGATTGCGTTCAAATTCACCATACCGATGCAGAATTTCACGCTGAATCCGAATCTGTCCTCCGTTTTCTCATTTGATGGTTCGTTTTGGCGCTATACACCAAAACGTCCCAAATTCTAACTCTGTCGTTTTTTCGAAAAATGTTGAAAATTTTTTTCTCGCCGATTGACTTGAAACACACCATACAGATAGAGAATTTCACGCTGATTCCAAATCTGAAATCCGTTTTCCAATCCGATGCTTCGTTTTGAAGCTACAGCCCAAAACGTCCCAAATTCTAACTCTGTCGTTTTTCGCTAATGTCCCAAAATCTTAAATGGCGTCTCACATCTAAACGAAGACAGATATGAACAAGCCGTTTGTTTCAGTGAATTTGTCTCACTCTTAGCTTTCAAACGAGCTATGGCACGACAAAATCCGTCCACTGGAAGCCAAAATCGAAGCGAGCTCTCCCGAGGGGGGGACGTCAGCGAAAATTTTTTCTCTCCGATTGCGTTCAAATTCACCATACCGATGCAGAATTTCACGCTGAATCCGAATCTGGCCTCCGTTTTCTCATCCGATGGTTCGTTTGGGCGCTACACACCAAAACGTCCCAAATTCTAACTCTGTCGTTTTTTCGCCAATGTCCCAAAATCTTAAATGGCGTCTCACATCTAAACGAAGACAGATATGAACAAGCCGTTTGTTTCAGTGAATTTGTCTCACTCTTAGCTTTCAAACGAGCTATGGCACGACAAAATCCGTCCACTAGAAGTCAAGATCGAAGCGAGCTCTCCAGAGGGGGACACGTCAGCGAAAATTTTTCTCTCCGATTGCGTTCAAATTCAGCATACCGATGCAGAATTTCACGCTGAATCCGAATCTGGCCTCCGTTTTCTCATTTGATGGTTCGTTTTGGCGCTATAAACCAAAACGTCCCAAATTCTAACTCTGTCGTTTTTTCGAAAAATGTTGAAAATTTTTTCTCGCCGATTGCCTTGAAACTCACCATACAGATAGAGAATTTCACGCTGATTCCAAATCTGAAATCCGTTTTCCAATCCGATGCTTCGTTTTGAAGCTACAGCCCAAAACGTCCCAAATTCTAACTCTGTCGTTTTTCGCCAATGTCCCAAAATCTTAAATGGCGTCTCACATCTAAACGAAGACAGATATGAACAAGCCGTTTGTTTCAGTGAATTTGTCTCACTCTTAGCTTTCAAACGAGCTATGGCACGACAAAATCCGTCCACTGGAAGCCAAAATCGAAGCGAGCTGTCCAGAGGGGGGGGACGTCAGCGAAAATATTTTCTCTCCGATTGCGTTCAAATTCACCATACCGATGCAGAATTTCACGCTGAATCCGAATCTGGCCTCCGTTTTCTCATCCGATGGTTCGTTTTGGCGCTATAAACCAAAACGTCCCAAATTCTAACTCTGTCGTTTTTTCGAAAAATGTTGAAAATTTTTTCTCGCCGATTGCCTTGAAACTCACCATACAGATAGAGAATTTCACGCTGATTCCAAAATCTGAAATCCGTTTTCCAATCCGATGCTTCGTTTTGAAGCTACAGCCCAAAACGTCCCAAATTCTAACTCTGTCGTTTTTCGCCAATGTCCCAAAATCTTAAATGGCGTCTCACATCTAAACGAAGACAGATATGAACAAGCCGTTTGTTTCAGTGAAATTGTCTCACTCTTAGCTTTCAAACGAGCTATGGCACGACAAAATCCGTCCACTGGAAGCCAAAATCGAAGCGAGCTCTCCAGAGGGGGGGGGACGTCAGCGAAAATTTTTTCTCTCCGATGGCGTTCAAATTCACCATACCGATGCAGAATTTCACGCTGAATCCGAATCTGTCCTCCGTTTTCTCATCTGATGGTTCGTTTGGGCGCTACACACCAAAACGTCCCAAATTCTAACTCTGTCGTTTTTTCGAAAAATGTTGAAAATTTTTTCTCGCCGATTGACTTGAAACACACCATACAGATAGAGAATTTCACGCTGATTCCAAATCTGAAATCCGTTTTCCAATCCGATGCTTCGTTTTGAAGCTACAGCCCAAAACGTCCCAAATTCTAACTCTGTCGTTTTTTCGCCAATGTCCCAAAATCTTAAATGGCGTCTCACATCTAAACGAAGACAGATATGAACAAGCCGTTTGTTTCAGTGAATTTGTCTCACTCTTAGCTTTCAAACGAGCTATGGCACGACAAAATCTGTCCACTGGAAGCCAAAATCGAAGCGAGCTGTCCAGAGGGGGGGACGTCAGCGAAAATTTTTCTCTCCGATTGCGTTCAAATGCACCATACCGATGCAGAATTTCACGCTGAATCCGAATCTGGCCTCCGTTTTCTCATCCGATGGTTCGTTTTGGCGCTATAAACCAAAACGTCCCAAATTCTAACTCTGTCGTTTTTCGCCAATGTCCCAAAATCTTAAATGGCGTCTCACATCTAAACGAAGACAGATATGAACAAGCCGTTTGTTTCAGTGAATTTGTCTCACTCTTAGCTTTCAAACGAGCTATGGCACGACAAAATCCGTCCACTGGAAGCCAAAATCGAAGCGAGCTCTCCAGAGGGGGGGACGTCAGCCAAAAATTTTTTCTCTCCGATTGCGTTCAAATTCATCATACCGATGCAGAATTTCACGCTGAATCCGAATCTGGCCTCCGTTTTCTCATCCGATGCTTCGTTTGGGCGCTACACACCAAAACGTCCCAAATTCTAACTCTGTCGTTTTTTCGAAAAATGTTGAAAATTTTTTCTCGCCGATTGCCTTGAAACTCACAATACAGATAGAGAATTTCACGCTGATTCCAAATCTGAAATCCGTTTTCCAATCCGATGCTTCGTTTTGAAGCTACAGCCCAAAACGTCCCAAATTCTAACTCTGTCGTTTTTCGCCAATGTCCCAAAATCTTAAATGGCGTCTCACATCTAAACGAAGACAGATATGAACAAGCCGATTCTCTCAGTGAATTTGTCTCACTCTTAGCTTTCAAACGAGCTATGGCACGACAAAATCCGTCCACTGGAAGCCAAAATCGAAGCGAGCTGTCCAGAGGGGGGGGGACGTCAGCGAAAATTTTTTCTCTCCGATGGCGTTCAAATTCACCATACCGATGCAGAATTTCACGCTGAATCCGAATCTGGCCTCCGTTTTCTCATCCGATGGTTCGTTTGGGCGCTACACACCAAAACGTCCCAAATTCTAACTCTGTCGTTTTTCGCCAATGTCCCAAAATCTTAAATGGCGTCTCACATCTAAACGAAGACAGATAGGAACAAGCTGATTCTCTCAGTGAATTTGTCTCACTCTTAGCTTAGCTTTTTTTTTTTACTTAATGACTTTGCTCTCCTTTTTCTTTTGCGCAATCCCTAGAGATGTCTTGGACAAATAATGCTCCTCCCTACGTTACCATCGTATTCCTTTTCATATTTCACTGATAATTCCTTGATTTTTTAATTCCTACAAATTTTTTTTAACTTACTTATTGATCATCATCCTTACAAACATTGAGATAATTTCGATTAATACTAAAGTCCCTGACTGCGCAAATCTCTTTATCGATTTAACCAAAACTAAATTATATTATCTTTATCTACTATATAAAAGCTAATACTTCCACCCTTTTCGATATTTATCCACTAAACTTATTTCCCAATTATAGATGCCTCCTTTTTGTTTATTTCGCTTGCCTGCTTTAAATCGGCACACTCGTTTATCATGCCCTAAATGATGTATATAACATTAAAGCTTACTACAAGTTTTACCATCTCCTCAACAATCTATTACACAGCCTAGAACACTTTTACCCCATTAAATTAAAACTAGCCATATTATACTTCGATACCCCTCGCATTATCCATTTATTCATAATGTTCTATTCCAAGACTACCTTACACTTATCTCCATCCCCCTTATTATCAAGCTCTAAATTTCCTTACCTTAATAACACTACATACCGACACATAACCCTTCAAAGCAACCTTACATCGCACCACAAACTATTATATTAATCGTAAATTCTACCTTAGAACATATCGATACCACATCTATAGCCAATTACAGCTTACCCTTTATCCTTAATACTTATTAATTTATCAACCCTAGACATTATTACACACCACTCCTTAGCTTAAATATAAGACTTAAAAGAACTAAATGCAAACTCCATTCCTTTAGCTTTCGCTTAGTTCTTAATCTCCGTCACTTCGTACATGACTTACACAACACTCTATTTGTCCGCAGAATTTTACTATGATTTCCCCGTCATTTTCCCTTAAACTATGAACCATAATAAACTCATACTCAGAGAATTTCTGCCAACCACATAGTCCAGACACGCTTACTATTCCACAGTCACCAACAGCAACTTACACCCGCAACGTCAACTCCATATGAATACCCTCCGCAATTCGGTAATCTTTTTCAAACGCGGTCAAACTATACAACCAGATACCCACATAACGCCTGCAACTACTCCTCTATACAACCCCACCACCAAGTGCCCGCCACATTCGTATTCCAACCCACCACCGCTGCAAGTATTATAATATAAATAAAAATACCATACGGCCACTTTGACCACGAATCACACCGAACATTAGTACACAATCCAAACCTACCCGCCACCCTTGTATCCACCATTTCGCACCTAACTAAATATCGGATCATAGTCACTAAATCTCATTACCGAAACACAACCTCCCAACCTTTTTATATATGTTACTTAGACAACGCTAGCTTAATCGTCTTTACCCTAACTTCCAAAACTTCTTCCACATTCCTTCAGACTCTAATGCTTTACCTATTATAAACCTATCTAATAATTCCCCTTAGCTTATTAAAAACTTAATCTAATATCTAGTCAATCACACGAATTATTTCACCACAAAGATGTTGATTTTATTACTTGATCTAAAATTATATCTCTTAACCAGACTATTCTGAAAGAGCAAACTAAACTTAAATATTGGTATCGCTACAGACTACGAAAAATCCCTCCCATTAACTTTCCACTTTTCCTTAGCTTTACCACTCTGCAATACCCGACCGGTCACAAGACCTTACCTCATTTAGCTTTAGTACAATTTCATTTTCTATAAGCTCCACTTATAAATGAGTATTTTCATTGACTTAAGGCAATTAGCTATCCTAAAATACATGTATTACAACTCAATAGCTTGAAATCCCCACATATCACTAAGCTTAATAAACTGACGGGAAAGTTCAAAGAAAAAACATTTTAGCTTGCTTATGGCTAAATCTTTAATTTTATAAAACTTATTGTGTTAAATTATTTAGACTTTTTCTCTCCCATACCTCTTAACGCTCTTAAAACATATATAAAAAACTACCCTAACACTACCCCGTTTACTTTAGACTTTCTACAAGCCAACTTCCTTAACGGTATATCTATCTATTTTTTATAATTTTTTGTCTTTAACCTACCAACCCTTTTACATCCAATCAGATCCAATGACAACCCCTCCACACACATTGCCTCACCACCAACGTATCTAGACTACCAATCTCCAGGATCCCAGTCAACCACACCTAACGCCTCTCCATACCCACCCTCTAAGAATCGCAGAATACTCATATACATAAACAGAATATCTCTACAATCCTGACATACATCTCACCAATAGTCCCAAACAACATAATCCCAATCTACCGGCTTATTTCACCATCACCTACATAAGAGCAACTATCACTATCGCAGAAGGACCCAACTTCCATCACCTTCCGTCCACCCAGAGCTACATGCTCAACCACAAACTTCCTTTAGAATCTTAAAGTCAACAAGAAATTTCATCTAACACATTAATATTATTTACAATCACAGACAACGACCTTCTCTCCCCAACAACACTTTGCACCAAAAACAAATTCTATATAATATTCTACATTAGTAGCCCGTCAGCGTCCTTCTTCGCATTACTACAATCGTCCCTCCACCACTACCGGTACTTTCCTTCGCTTACTAGAGAACAGACCACCCACACTCCCCCCCCCCCAAACTAAAATCCACCCATCCCAAACTCCAACGCCATAATCAATAACATAACCTACGCGCACCAACTTCTAGTCAAACCACCCCCATCGCATTGAGATAATAACTCTTCCTCATAATGCCCGAACCGAACTAATAAGTCAATACACTTGCATCTAGTCCCCTACGCCGCTAGGATCGTGAGATACGCATCAAGCTACGAAACATAACTACGAATACTCAAAATGATATTATCGAATATAGATTTTCTTCACCGAATAAACATATATCGCCTCCCAAAACCACCGATAACGCCCCTACCCCACCCAGCGCCACCCCACAACACTTCCCATTAAACCCTGTTCCCCACAACCAAGTCTGCCCGAACCATATACCACCCCTACAAAAGGCTAACTACTATAGCATTTATATATATTAACTATAAATAATGATAGCATAATCCCCAATCCAAAACCCTCCGCACTGAGCATCCTACGTATTTAGTCATAACTAATACTCTTATCACATATATTCGTCAAACGAGCTATGGCACGACAAAATCCGTCTACTAGAAGCCAAGATCGAAGCGAGCTCTCCAGAGGGGGGGGACGTCAGCGAAAATTTTTCTCTCCGATTGCGTTCAAATTCACCATACCGATGCAGAATTTCACGCTGAATCCGAATCTGGCCTCCGTTTTCTCATCCGATGGTTCGTTTTGGCGCTATACACCAAAACGTCCCAAATTCTAACTCTGTCGTTTTTTCGAAAAATGTTGAAAATTTTTTCTCGCCGATTGACTTGAAACTCACCATACAGATAGAGAATTTTACGCTGATTCCAAATCTGAAATCCGTTTTCCAATCCGATGCTTCGTTTTGAAGCTACAGCCCAAAACGTCCCAAATTCTAACTCTGTCGTTTTTCGCCAATGTCCCAAAATCTTAAATGGCGTCTCACATCTAAACGAAGACAGATATGAACAAGCCGTTTGTTTCAGTGAATTTGTCTCACTCTTAGCTTTCAAACGAGCTATGGCACGACAAAATCCGTCCACTGGAAGCCAAAATCGAAGCGAGCTCTCCCGAGGGGGGGGACGTCAGCGAAAATTTTTTCTCTCCGATTGCGTTCAAATTCACCATACCGATGCAGAATTTCACGCTGAATCCGAATCTGGCCTCCGTTTTCTCATCCGATGGTTCGTTTTGGCGCTACACACCAAAACGTCCCAAATTCTAACTCTGTCGTTTTTCGCCAATGTCCCAAAATCTTAAATGGCGTCTCACATCTAAACGAAGACAGATATGAACAAGCCGTTTGTTTCAGTGAATTTGTCTCACTCTTAGCTTTCAAACGAGCTATGGCACGACAAAATCCGTCCACTAGAAGCCAAGATCGAAGCGAGCTCTCCAGAGGGGGGGGACGTCAGCGAAAATTTTTCTCTCCGATTGCGTTCAAATTCACCATACCGATGCAGAATTTCACGCTGAATCCGAATCTGGCCTCCGTTTTCTCATCCGATGGTTCGTTTTGGCGCTATAAACCAAAACGTCCCAAATTCTAACTCTGTCGTTTTTCGAAAAATGTTGAAAATTTTTTCTCGCCGATTGCCTTGAAACTCACCATACAGATAGAGAATTTCACGCTGATTCCAAATCTGAAATCCGTTTTCCAATCCGATGCTTCGTTTTGAAGCTACAGCCCAAAACGTCCCAAATTCTAACTCTGTCGTTTTTCGCCAATGTCCCAAAATCTTAAATGGCGTCTCACATCTAAACGAAGACAGATATGAACAAGCCGTTTGTTTCAGTGAATTTGTCTCACTCTTAGCTTTCAAACGAGCTATGGCACGACAAAATCCGTCCACTGGCAGCCAAAATCGAAGCGAGCTCTCCCGAGGGGGGGGACGTCAGCGAAAATTTTTTCTCTCCGATTGCGTTCAAATTCACCATACCGATGCAGAATTTCACGCTGAATCCGAATCTGTCCTCCGTTTTCTCATCCGATGGTTCGTTTTGGCGCTATACACCAAAACGTCCCAAATTCTAACTCTGTCGTTTTTTCGAAAAATGTTGAAAATTTTTTCTCGCCGATTGCCTTGAAACTCACCATACAGATAGAGAATTTCACGCTGATTCCAAATCTGAAATCCGTTTTCCAATCCGATGCTTCGTTTTGAAGCTACAGCCCAAAACGTCCCAAATTCTAACTCTGTCGTTTTTCGCCAATGTCCCAAAATCTTAAATGGCGTCTCACATCTAAACGAAGACAGATATGAACAAGCCGTTTGTTTCAGTGAATTTGTCTCACTCTTAGCTTTCAAACGAGCTATGGCACGACAAAATCCGCCCACTGGCAGCCAAAATCGAAGCGAGCTCTCCAGAGGGGGGGGACGTCAGCGAAAATTTTTTCTCTCCGATTGCGTTCAAATGCACCATACCGATGCAGAATTTCACGCTGAATCCGAATCTGGCCTCCGTTTTCTCATCCGATGGTTCGTTTTGGCGCTATAAACCAAAACGTCCCAAATTCTAACTCTGTCGTTTTTCGCCAATGTCCCAAAATCTTAAATGGCGTCTCACATCTAAACGAAGACAGATATGAACAAGCCGTTTGTTTCAGTGAATTTGTCTCACTCTTAGCTTTCAAACGAGCTATGGCACGACAAAATCCGTCCACTAGAAGTCAAGATCGAAGCGAGCTCTCCAGAGGGGGACACGTCAGCGAAAATTTTTCTCTCCGATTGCGTTCAAATTCACCATACCGATGCAGAATTTCACGCTGAATCCGAATCTGGCCTCCGTTTTCTCATCCGATGGTTCGTTTTGGCGCTATAAACCAAAACGTCCCAAATTCTAACTCTGTCGTTTTTTCGAAAAATGTTGAAAATTTTTTCTCGCCGATTGCCTTGAAACTCACCATACAGATAGAGAATTTCACGCTGATTCCAAATCTGAAATCCGTTTTCCAATCCGATGCTTCGTTTTGAAGCTACAGCCCAAAACGTCCCAAATTCTAACTCTGTCGTTTTTCGCCAATGTCCCAAAATCTTAAATGGCGTCTCACATCTAAACGAAGACAGATATGAACAAGCCGTTTGTTTCAGTGAATTTGTCTCACTCTTAGCTTTCAAACGAGCTATGGCACGACAAAATCCGCCCACTGGCAGCCAAAATCGAAGCGAGCTCTCCAGAGGGGGGGGACGTCAGCGAAAATTTTTTCTCTCCGATTGCGTTCAAATGCACCATACCGATGCAGAATTTCACGCTGAATCCGAATCTGGCCTCCGTTTTCTCATCCGATGGTTCGTTTTGGCGCTATAAACCAAAACGTCCCAAATTCTAACTCTGTCGTTTTTCGCCAATGTCCCAAAATCTTAAATGGCGTCTCACATCTAAACGAAGACAGATATGAACAAGCCGTTTGTTTCAGTGAATTTGTCTCACTCTTAGCTTTCAAACGAGCTATGGCACGACAAAATCCGTCCACTAGAAGTCAAGATCGAAGCGAGCTCTCCAGAGGGGGGGACGTCAGCGAAAATTCTTCTCTCCGATTGCGTTCAAATTCACCATACCGATGCAGAATTTCACGCTGAATCCGAATCTGGCCTCCGTTTTCTCATCCGATGGTTCGTTTTGGCGCTATGCACCAAAACGTCCCAAATTCTAACTCTGTCGTTTTTTCGAAAAATGTTGAAAATTTTTTCTCGCCGATTGCCTTGAAACTCACCATACAGATAGAGAATTTCACGCTTATTCCAAATCTGAAATCCGTTTTCCAATCCGATGCTTCGTTTTGAAGCTACAGCCCAAAACGTCCCAAATTCTAACTCTGTCGTTTTTCGAAAAATGTTGAAAATTTTTTCTCGCCGATTGCCTTGAAACTCACCATACAGATAGAGAATTTCACGCTGATTCCAAATCTGAAATCCGTTTTCCAATCCGATGCTTCGTTTTGAAGCTACAGCCCAAATCGTCCCAAATTCTAACTCTGTCGTTTTTCGCCAATGTCCCAAAATCTTAAATGGCGTCTCACATCTAAACGAAGACAGATATGAACAAGCCGATTCTTTCAGTGAATTTGTCTCACTCTTAGCTTTCAAACGAGCTATGGCACGACAAAATCCGCCCACTGGCAGCCAAAATCGAAGCGAGCTCTCCAGAGGGGGGGGACGTCAGCGAAAATTTTTTCTCTCCGATTGCGTTCAAATGCACCATACCGATGCAGAATTTCACGCTGAATCCGAATCTGGCCTCCGTTTCCCCATCCGATGGTTCGTTTTGGCGCTATAAACCAAAACGTCCCAAATTCTAACTCTGTCGTTTTTCGCCAATGTCCCAAAATCTTAAATGGCGTCTCACATCTAAACGAAGACAGATATGAACAAGCCGTTTGTTTCAGTGAATTTGTCTCACTCTTAGCTTTCAAACGAGCTATGGCACGACAAAATCCGTCCACTAGAAGTCAAGATCGAAGCGAGCTCTCCAGAGGGGGGGACGTCAGCGAAAATTCTTCTCTCCGATTGCGTTCAAATTCACCATACCGATGCAGAATTTCACGCTGAATCCGAATCTGGCCTCCGTTTTCTCATCCGATGGTTCGTTTTGGCGCTATACACCAAAACGTCCCAAATTCTAACTCTGTCGTTTTTTCGAAAAATGTTGAAAATTTTTTCTCGCCGATTGCCTTGAAACTCACCATACAGATAGAGAATTTCACGCTTATTCCAAATCTGAAATCCGTTTTCCCATCCGATGCTTCGTTTTGAAGCTACAGCCCAAAACGTCCCAAATTCTAACTCTGTCGTTTTTTCGAAAAATGTTGAAAATTTTTTCTCGCCGATTGCCTTGAAACTCACCATACAGATAGAGAATTTCACGCTGATTCCAAATCTGAAATCCGTTTTCCAATCCGATGCTTCGTTTTGAAGCTACAGCCCAAATCGTCCCAAATTCTAACTCTGTCGTTTTTCGCCAATGTCCCAAAATCTTAAATGGCGTCTCACATCTAAACGAAGACAGATATGAACAAGCCGATTCTTTCAGTGAATTTGTCTCACTCTTAGCTTTCAAACGAGCTATGGCACGACAAAATCCGTCCACCAGAAGTCAAGATCGAAGCGAGCTCTCCAGAGGGGGGGACGTCAGCGAAAATTTTTCTCTCCGATTGCGTTCAAATTCACCATACCGATGCAGAATTTCACGCTGAATCCGAATCTGGCCTCCGTTTTCTCATCCGATGGTTCGTTTTGGCGCTATAAACCAAAACGTCCCAAATTCTAACTCTGTCGTTTTTTCGAAAAATGTTGAAAATTTTTTCTCGCCGATTGCCTTGAAACTCACCATACAGATAGAGAATTTCACGCTGATTCCAAATCTGAAATCCGTTTTCCAATCCGATGCTTCGTTTTGAAGCTACAGCCCAAAACGTCCCAAATTCTAACTCTGTCGTTTTTCGCCAATGTCCCAAAATCTTAAATGGCGTCTCACATCTAAACGAAGACAGATATGAACAAGCCGTTTGTTTCAGTGAATTTGTCTCACTCTTAGCTTTCAAACGAGCTATGGCACGACAAAATCCGCCCACTGGCAGCCAAAATCGAAGCGAGCTCTCCAGAGGGGGGGGACGTCAGCGAAAATTTTTTCTCTCCGATTGCGTTCAAATGCACCATACCGATGCAGAATTTCACGCTGAATCCGAATCTGGCCTCCGTTTTCTCATCCGATGGTTCGTTTTGGCGCTATAAACCAAAACGTCCCAAATTCTAACTCTGTCGTTTTTCGCCAATGTCCCAAAATCTTAAATGGCGTCTCACATCTAAACGAAGACAGATATGAACAAGCCGTTTGTTTCAGTGAATTTGTCTCACTCTTAGCTTTCAAACGAGCTATGGCACGACAAAATCCGTCCACTGGAAGCCAAAATCGAAGCGAGCTCTCCAGAGGGGGGGGACGTCAGCGAAAATTTTTCTCTCCGATTGCGTTCAAATTCACCATACCGATGCAGAATTTCACGCTGAATCCGAATCTGGCCTCCGTTTTCTCATCCGATGGTTCGTTTTGGCGCTATACACCAAAACGTCCCAAATTCTAACTCTGTCGTTTTTCGAAAAATGTTGAAAATTTTTTCTCGCCGATTGCCTTGAAACTCACCATACAGATAGAGAATTTCACGCTTATTCCAAATCTGAAATCCGTTTTCCCATCCGATGCTTCGTTTTGAAGCTACAGCCCAAAACGTCCCAAATTCTAACTCTGTCGTTTTTTCGAAAAATGTTGAAAATTTTTTCTCGCCGATTGCCTTGAAACTCACCATACAGATAGAGAATTTCACGCTGATTCCAAATCTGAAATCCGTTTTCCAATCCGATGCTTCGTTTTGAAGCTACAGCCCAAATCGTCCCAAATTCTAACTCTGTCGTTTTTCGCCAATGTCCCAAAATCTTAAATGGCGTCTCACATCTAAACGAAGACAGATATGAACAAGCCGATTCTTTCAGTGAATTTGTCTCACTCTTAGCTTTCAAACGAGCTATGGCACGACAAAATCCGTCCACTAGAAGCCAAGATCGAAGCGAGCTCTCCAGAGGGGGGGGACGTCAGCGAAAATTTTTCTCTCCGATTGCGTTCAAATTCACCATACCGATGCAGAATTTCACGCTGAATCCGAATCTGGCCTCCGTTTTCTCATCCGATGGTTCGTTTTGGCGCTATAAACCAAAACGTCCCAAATTCTAACTCTGTCGTTTTTTCGAAAAATGTTGAAAATTTTTTCTCGCCGATTGCCTTGAAACTCACCATACAGATAGAGAATTTCACGTTGATTCCAAATCTGAAATCCGTTTTCCAATCCGATGCTTCGTTTTGAAGCTACAGCCCAAAACGTCCCAAATTCTAACTCTGTCGTTTTTCGCCAATGTCCCAAAATCTTAAATGGCGTCTCACATCTAAACGAAGACAGATATGAACAAGCCGTTTGTTTCAGTGAATTTGTCTCACTCTTAGCTTTCAAACGAGCTATGGCACGACAAAATCCGCCCACTGGCAGCCAAAATCGAAGCGAGCTCTCCAGAGGGGGGGGACGTCAGCGAAAATTTTTTCTCTCCGATTGCGTTCAAATGCACCATACCGATGCAGAATTTCACGCTGAATCCGAATCTGGCCTCCGTTTTCTCATCCGATGGTTCGTTTTGGCGCTATAAACCAAAACGTCCCAAATTCTAACTCTGTCGTTTTTCGCCAATGTCCCAAAATCTTAAATGGCGTCTCACATCTAAACGAAGACAGATATGAACAAGCCGTTTGTTTCAGTGAATTTGTCTCACTCTTAGCTTTCAAACGAGCTATGGCACGACAAAATCCGTCCACTAGAAGTCAAGATCGAAGCGAGCTCTCCAGAGGGGGGGACGTCAGCGAAAATTCTTCTCTCCGATTGCGTTCAAATTCACCATACCGATGCAGAATTTCACGCTGAATCCGAATCTGGCCTCCGTTTTCTCATCCGATGGTTCGTTTTGGCGCTATACACCAAAACGTCCCAAATTCTAACTCTGTCGTTTTTCGAAAAATGTTGAAAATTTTTTCTCGCCGATTGACTTGAAACTCACCATACAGATAGAGAATTTCACGCTTATTCCAAATCTGAAATCCGTTTTCCAATCCGATGCTTCGTTTTGAAGCTACAGCCCAAAACGTCCCAAATTCTAACTCTGTCGTTTTTCGCCAATGTCCCAAAATCTTAAATGGCGTCTCACATCTAAACGAAGACAGATATGAACAAGCCGTTTGTTTCAGTGAATTTGTCTCACTCTTAGCTTTCAAACGAGCTATGGCACGACAAAATCCGTCCACTAGAAGTCAAGATCGAAGCGAGCTCTCCAGAGGGGGGGGACGTCAGCGAAAATTCTTCTCTCCGATTGCGTTCAAATTCACCATACCGATGCAGAATTTCACGCTGAATCCGAATCTGGCCTCCGTTTTCTCATCCGATGGTTCGTTTTGGCGCTATACACCAAAACGTCCCAAATTCTAACTCTGTCGTTTTTTCGAAAAATGTTGAAAATTTTTTCTCGCCGATTGCCTTGAAACTCACCATACAGATAGAGAATTTCACGCTGATTCCAAATCTGAAATCCGTTTTCCAATCCGATGCTTCGTTTTGAAGCTACAGCCCAAAACGTCCCAAATTCTAACTCTGTCGTTTTTCGCCAATGTCCCAAAATCTTAAATGGCGTCTCACATCTAAACGAAGACAGATATGAACAAGCCGTTTGTTTCAGTGAATTTGTCTCACTCTTAGCTTTCAAACGAGCTATGGCACGACAAAATCCGTCCACTGGAAGCCAAAATCGAAGCGAGCTCTCCAGAGGGGGGGACGTCAGCGAAAATTTTTCTCTCCGATTGCGTTCAAATTCACCATACCGATGCAGAATTTCACGCTGAATCCGAATCTGGCCTCCGTTTTCTCATCCGATGGTTCGTTTTGGCGCTATACACCAAAACGTCCCAAATTCTAACTCTGTCGTTTTTTCGAAAAATGTTGAAAATTTTTTCTCGCCGATTGCCTTGAAACACACCATACAGATAGAGAATTTCACGCTGATTCCAAATCTGAAATCCGTTTTCCAATCCGATGCTTCGTTTTGAAGCTACAGCCCAAAACGTCCCAAATTCTAACTCTGTCGTTTTTCACCAATGTCCCAAAATCTTAAATGGCGTCTCACATCTAAACGAAGACAGATATGAACAAGCCGTTTGTTTCAGTGAATTTGTCTCACTCTTAGCTTTCAAACGAGCTATGGCACGACAAAATCCGTCCACTGGCAGCCAAAATCGAAGCGAGCTCTCCCGAGGGGGGGGACGTCAGCGAAAATTTTTTCTCTCCGATTGCGTTCAAATTCACCATACCGATGCAGAATTTCACGCTGAATCCGAATCTGGCCTCCGTTTTCTCATCCGATGGTTCGTTTTGGCGCTACACACCAAAACGTCCCAAATTCTAACTCTGTCGTTTTTTCGAAAAATGTTGAAAATTTTTTCTCGCCGATTGCCTTGAAACTCACCATACAGATAGAGAATTTCACGCTGATTCCAAATCTGAAATCCGTTTTCCCATCCGATGCTTCGTTTTGAAGCTACAGCCCAAAACGTCCCAAATTCTAACTCTGTCGTTTTTCGCCAATGTCCCAAAATCTTAAATGGCGTCTCACATCTAAACGAAGACAGATATGAACAAGCCGTTTGTTTCAGTGAATTTGTCTCACTCTTAGCTTTCAAACGAGCTATGACACGACAAAATCCGTCCACTGGAAGCCAAAATCGAAGCGAGCTCTCCCGAGGGGGGGGGACGTCAGCGAAAATTTTTCTCTCCGATTGCGTTCAAATTCACCATACCGATGCAGAATTTTACGCTGAATCCGAATCTGGCCTCCGTTTCCTCATCCGAGCACTCCTTCCACTCGAAACAGCCCATTTTACAACCCAACATTCAGCAGATTGTACGAAAAACATCACACACTATAGCCTCAAGACAAATCCTGGTGGTCGCCCAAGACCACCACGACACTCTGTCGTTCCAGAGGGGGGGGAGTCAGCGAACATTTTGTGAACGTGGACCAACCTGGACGGCACACCACGACAGACCTCTGTCGTTCCAGGGGGGGAGTCAGACCCGAAGCACCACGGCGGCCGACCACGACACTCTGTCGTTCCAGAGGGGGGGCGCCGGTCGAGTGTTCGCCGTTTTATTACTACTTTTATTAAATTAATTTTTTCTATACATTGTGATATTTCTTCTCTGTCAACGTTCACGATATTCATGAATCACTGTACCCAATGCAAACAGATTGATTTGATTGATCAAGAAATAACAAACTTATATATTGGAAAATACAGCGCCATTTCCTCATTGAATTTGATTGTTTTTGCATTTATTGCTTTTTGGCAAGGAATTATCCGCTAGCGCTATAAAAGCTTCACCTGTGAGGCTGTACATTGCGAAACTATGTGAATTAAAGTAGTACGTGAATATCCAAATTTGATTGATCTACGCAAGATATTGTGTTGTGCTCAATCTTACACATGCTGTATGTAGCTCATAGAAATCAATACATTTTGTTTATCCTTCTCGTGTAGCATTGTCTGTTTCTGTGATACAGCTACCTACCGATATATGCCTACATTAGGTTACAGTATCGATCATGTAATTATATTATCAGCGATATGTTTCACATCGAGGTCGAAGTCGGAAAAAGTTATCGAGGACGCGAGGTCGAGGTCGAAACGCTGGGTGTAGCTGTAAGTATGGCATGATAATCAAATTGAATTAAGACACGACACCAGTGTTGCCACTTGCTGCGTAAATTACGCAATGCGTATTTTTCTTGAAAATTGCGTAAAAAAGTTGCTTTTTTTTGTCTTCCTGCGTATTTTTTTGTTGAAACAGAAAAGTGGGAAAGTTGTACTCTATTGCAAGTCTATTGATTTTATAGATCATAGAAAATTAACCCTAATTAACTTAAAGAGATTCTAATTGTGTTATCAATCAAAAATTTACCTTTCCAGCTTATTTTCCGAGAAATAAATTCAAGAAAACTCTTCCGTCTTATCTCATGTTGTCTTTTTGGAAATTGGCAGTGCATGAACACATCTTGGATCGGACTATGTTACAAAATGACAAGTGAATCTGTGAATTGACCAATTTGTTATTCCATCAATAATTTACGTGGTTCATTTGAATGGACGACAATAATTGTCTACTATAAATTATTATTATCTCTTTCAATAAAAATTCTGGGAAACCTGTCTTTTTAATTCCTTTCCATGTTCAATATTGTCATTATACGGACTACAAATATGCATACTTTAGGTCTTCGACTGTGAACGTGTAAGTATGCTATCATGATAACCCTGAACTTTGGAACCTTCCAAGGCATCAATGTCAAAGTTGACGGATTTCTTGATTCAGTGAGATTTATCCTGAAATGTAGGGAGCCCTGACATGCATCTTTGATGCAATTTAAATTAACCTATATAAAATGAACCGATGTATGTATAGCTACTTTATTATCATGTATCATCGACCGAGTTTCGGAAATTTAATGAAATATGTTTGCTGCATTGTTTCGAATATCTCGACACTATTCCTCAAAAGTGCATAACGAAAGTTATGAATAAAAGCCATCGTTACATTCCACGGACGTCGACGATCCATGATCCTTATGGTCGATCAATTTCTCTCAACATTGCTTGCTATGGTCAGTCTTTGCTTTGATTTCTTCATCTTACATAGTAAAAGTAAAATAATATAGGCTACTAGCATAAAGTAAATAGGCTACACGTCAACGTATTTGTGTCTCGAGGAGTACGTCATGTACTGTTCTTTTGTTCAATTGTAAGTCATCAAGTAATGCAACATGATCGTTGATAGTTACGTATGCCTATATCAGCCAAACGCTTTGATATCAGCATATTCACCCAGTATGTGAAAGACCCAGGTTCATCTCCTGATAGGCCTATAATATTTTGATGGTTCTATTCCTTGATTTCATTAACATTGTTCTTACTTCTTAGGTATACTTAATTTTCATTTACTTAATACTTAATTCATTAATCATATCATATCTTATTCAGACTACATCCTTGTTCGAATAGAATTTTCCAACTGTACCCGACAGACAATTATGGATTATCGATATTTATTGTGCGTCAGTTGATTACACGTATTCCATAATTTTACATGACATATTTCAGCCTTTAAGTTTTCACAAACTTTTACATCGATGTCATTTTCATTTCATGCTACAATAGATTCGAACAAAGATGTAATTGTAAAGTATCAGAGTCACAGTAAAACACTTTGATCAGAGTACTGCATCATGGCTACTTAATGTATCGTATCGTATCTATTACTTGTATTACATGTATCGATATTATGACCATTCAGTCTTAGTTTGGAGTCGTTATTGCAAATCCAAGAGTAATATTATAAATCATTGATGCCTGTCAAGTAGGGGAATTTTTGGGTTACTCTTAGTTTATTTGAAGTAAATTTCTTGAATTTTAGTAAAGTTCCTCTGCCCCAGAATTTCATATTTGTTTCTTGTTGTTTTATGCCCTACCCTATCCGAGGTACTCAGTCATACTACAATGTAGGGGGTTGGAAACATTGATAAAACATATAGACATTCTTTTACAGATTTTACATAAGATTTTTAGTTGATTTTCTCATAGAACCTCAATATTAAGTAAACTCGGGACACCAAAATTTTGTACTTTATAATGAGGTTTACTAATTTTTAACTAAAATTGGATACTATTGAAGCTCAAAAGCAAGTTTCAGTTCGGATATTTGAGTAGTACGTGCAGGCCTACATGATTAATCTATCTAATTGATCGAAAATTGACAAAGTTCTGTGTCGGCATATTTTTGATTGTTTACCATTGAGTCCATTTCTTCACGTACTGTAAATATTGTGGCATCATTTCATCAGTAAGATTAAAAAATTCATACCTTCTATCGAGGTTATACTGTACGTTATAATGAGGTTAAAAATATGTGTAAAAGATAAGAAAATTACCCTACACGGGGAAATGTTCGGTATATCAGGGTACGTTATATCGAGGTCTTACTGTAGGAGTATTCTTTCGGTGGTACCATGCAGGTTGTGGTGTAATTCACGTGTATCTTAATATTCCTCACTCCAGTTTTGAGATAAAAACTACAATGAGATATGAAGGAAGGTTTACTATTGACTTACATTTATGCTGATATGATTCCTTTGCTTTGATTTCTTACAATATTTTTCTATATTTTTCAGCTTGTCGACAGCTTATCCAATGACAGTCGAAGCCGCGATCGACAAAATTTCGGTCTGATTGGCTTCAAAGAATTATAGATGAAACACCTGTGCACGAATGGTTGAAGCCAGATCCTAAAAACGAATCGTTGTCATTGTTTTAAATGTAGTAAAAGCATAAATTTGTCAAGGAATGATTTTGACGCAGTTACTGCCCACGCAAGTGGTAAGAAACACAGGAATTTTATGCAGAAGCCGACCAAAGCACCATTGACTCATTTTTTTCGGAGCGGTGCAGATAGAAATGCACCTGTCGCTGTCAGTCATAATTCTTCTCACCACTCAGAAGATGTATTGCATGCGGAGCTTCGCATGTGTCTCATGCATGTAGAACATGACATTTCGTTTTCTGTGGCCGACCACTCAAGAGTTTACAAATCTATGTTTCCTGACAGTGAGATTAGTAAGGACATAAAATGTAAGCGTACGAAGGTATCTTACCTTATAAACCATGCGTTGACACCATGGTATTGAATTCTCTTGAATGCACACATGCATGTGTGCGAAGAGAAATAATTCAAGATTTGAATTCTGGCTGCGGACTTTTTCGTTGTCTATTGATGAATCAAATGATTCAAATCGAAAATTTCTTGCAGTTTCTATTGCTTATATTTCATCTGAAAGACGACAACATATGATCCTTCCTTTGAAAGTTGCTGAAATTGAAAGTGGAACTGCCGAAAGTTTGAAGACTGAATTGCTGAATATTTTGATCGATTTCGATTTGCCAATTAAGAATTGTGTGTGTATCAGTACTGATGGACCGTCTGTTATGGTTGGGGGATTAAATGGATATTTCATCAGATCATGAAGAAAACAGCGCCGAATCTCTTAAACATCGGAACCTGTAACTTACATGTAATTGCAAATGGTGTCCGTGCAGCATGTGACGAATTGGGAGGATCAGCTGAACATTTTGCCGATAATGTCCACCAAAGACAATGGATAATATACATAATATACATTATCTTTGATGTCCACAGTTACTTCAACTACACATCGCGCTGGACAAGGTACAAAAATGTGCAGAAAATTTTAGAACTAGAGAATCATCGACCATTGCGTAGAGTGGAAACGCGATGGCTTCAACTCCTTCCAGTTGTTTCGCGTCTACTAGAACAATTTCCTGCTTTAAAAGAATACTTCGTCAATACTCTTCCAGCAGAGAAAAAGGATGAATTGATGAATCCAAAAGTACGGATAATAGTGTCGGATATAAAACAGCCTTGTGTTCTGGCTGATCTAAATTTCCTGAAGGCGGTTCTACCTGACTTCGACAAATTCGAGAAACGCTATCAAAAGAATGGTGTCTTAATCCAAAATCTATACAAGGACATACGAGCACTCTATCGTGACTTGCTATCAAAATGTCTCCAATCGAGTCATGTACAGAAGTTTTTCTACAATTTGACTACTATTTCGTTCGACGAGAAATTCTGGCTCCCAGATGACGAAATCTATATCGGTGAAGGAGCGAAGAAAGTTTTACGCGAGTCCTGTCTTGAAGTACGGAAATCATTCTTTATTCGCATGAAAGCATTTTATATGAAATTGATTACATATCTTCAGAAAATGCTGCCAATGGCAAATAATGTTTTGCGTGACTTAAAATTCGTTCGACCTTCATATAGAAATGAAGCTAGTGGAGCTGTGGTGTCAATTGGACGCGCAATGGGTTTGTCGGATAACGAGTTGAATAAATTGGATATAGAGTGGAAATCATATTCTGTGGATGTGTCGGTAAACGATATAGACAAGTCCTACAATAGAACGGATGTACTTCAATTTTGGCTTGACGTCAGTGAAATCAAGGACAATAGTGGGTAAAAAACGATACAAAATATCTTACATTATGCCGAGTCGCATTTGGATGTATGACTATCCCTTGTGGAAACGCCGCCGTTGAGCGAATGTTTAGTGAACTGAGTGATTTACTCACCAAGAAACGTAATCGACTGCAAGAAATGTCGATTGATTCATGTGTTGTTCTTAGTGGCTTCCTGAAAGCCACTTCAACCACTTGTGAGACATTCCCCTTGAATGAATCTTATTTAACAGCAGGATTCAATGCATCGGCTGCATATAAGGTCAAAATAAAAGCTGACCAAGAGGAATATGCACGCAAAGAAAAAGAACAGGAAAAAAGGAAGCGAATTCACGAACAAATCGAGAGTGAGATGAAAGCAAGTAAAAGACAGAAAGTTTTGGACGAAAAAGAAACGCTTCTTTCGGCACAGAAAGCTGAACTCACTACTGAAAAAGATGCAGCAGAAGAAATGCTAGAACAATATCGAAAAAAGGTGGCGGCAATGAAAGAGAAAGAAAAGATTCTAGAGCGTGAGACAGAAAAACTTGTGAAGAAGAAAATGAGCAACACTAAAAAATTAACCAATCTGGCTATAGCCAAGGTAGCCAAAAAAATGTAGTGATTCTAACGACTTCTTCAATCTTCATATAGTCACCATCATTAGCAAAAATACTTATCAAACTTCTAATTGTTTTACAAATTCAGCGATTACTCCTATATTTCTATGCATTATAAAAATAATCGTATGTATTTATTGAGTTTTCTTCATATTTATAAAATGTATGCAAAATATATTTCTGAAAATTACAGACTAAAATAATGTCCAAACGGCGTGCACTTTTGCTAATGCTGGTGACAATGTGATATAATTGTATTTTTATCCCAATCAACTTACATATTACCAGTTAGGTAGTAATAATTCATATCTTTGTTAAGTTTTATGATATTTTCATGTATTTTCAGTTTTTTCATATTTTTGTTGAATTTTCCTGAGATATTTTCTCGAGACTCCAATCAGTTCTTTATGGCCTGTGTAAATAAACTTATTCATAACACCAACTTATGTTTTGTCTTACAGTTAAACGTATATTTCCAATCAGGTTAGCGGGAAATTCTGTTGTGTAGGCTAGCGGGTAATTCATATATTTTGTTTCATTTTTTCTCAATTGAGAATACTAGTGGTACTTTCGATTATATAGTCTCATTATACTATATATTAACTTTATATAAGCTTTTCGTACTTTAAAAGAAAAGTTTGTGCTTCCTCACGGGCCACGGCTCATCATACGCCTAATTTATAATTATAACCATAAGAATTTTACTTTGAAGCCAAACCTGACAGGATCTGTGGGATGACCTCCCCACTAGCCCATGATTTAACTTAGAAACACAGAAATGTCTGGCTTGGCTAGATGCTCATCCCTCAGAAGAATATGATCTGATTTCTATGTTGATCCTGTACGTATCAGTGAAAGTAGGCCAACACGTTGGTGTTGTAAGTCCATACCCTAACCCTAACGCACACTGGTCTATGAGAGGACCTCCTCGTAAACCAATACATATGTAAAGCGCCCCTAGATGATAGAAGATTAGGTATAGTCCCTACAGTCTAATTTTATAAGTCCTTATGTTAATCTAATAAAACAATACGATCGCGAAAAGGATTCATTTAGTTAGTATATATTTTACTTGAGAAATGCCAGTTGTGTCCCTGAAAACAAATTTTGTGATATATTGTAAGATAGATGAAAGCTTACAAGACTTATCTATTTAAACAATGGATTAGCGTAAATCCTGAATGAAATTTATTTGCCTTATATTTTCTTCCGCTACATACAGGCCTCTATTTTGATAGGCCTACAGTTAAATTCACGATAGTCGGAAAAACTGCGTAAAAAAAATTTGGCCTGCGTATTTTTTTTCTTTTAGGCCGGTGGTTTTTTGTTGCGGTCTTGCGTATTAATGCCTGTCACATTCGTTAGGTTATTTAGGATTTTAGCGTATAAGTTGTATATTTTTTTTTTTTTTTACATTTTTGACTTGTTCGTAATGTTGGTTCATTATTTTTGTTGGTTCCGACGGGTTTTTGTCGTTGCGTTTTGGTTATATATTTTCTGATGTTTTGTTTAAGTTGTTTTGTTTGTTATTTTTGTTTAAGTTTTCCAGTTTATTGTGTGTTTTATTATTTTTTTTCATTTATAATGATTTATACAGTTTAGTATTTTCTTTTTTTTGTATTTGTTATTTATGGTTTTTTATCATATTTTTAACACTGCACGACACGGTCAAAATAATTCGGAGGATCCAGGAAATGGAAGATTCCAAAGTTAAACAACTACCCTAGTGAAGAATCCTGCAAATAATTAGGAACGAATGAATACAAATTAATCCACATAGAGTAACCTACCCCACTACAGAGTAGGGACTGAAGTACGAATAAATGTTAGCCGACCCAACTTAAGACGGGAAGGGAAATAAATTAAAACTTAAAAACGATTTTATTTTTACAATCTAAGAACTAGAATAAGAGTTCGTCATGGACTTGACAAGAAGCTAACCAAAAAATAACAAATGGTGAAAATAAGAAACCTAAGAAACCAAAAGTAAGTTTGCCATGTATGGAGTCATCAGGAGGAACTATGTGGCTGCATGAAGCAAGGTCTCGGCCCCTAACCTCCAACCTATACCACATGGCGGGGCCAGGCCAACCATATCGAATGCACGAATGGAAGGTCTCTCCAAGTCTTAGGAAACATAGCAGAACCTAACCGAAAATAAAATATTTGGAATTTTTGAGGACAAAAGGAAGCAAATGAATCTGGAAGAGGCTTTAGTCCAACATGCCAATGATGGAGGGCATCTGGCGGGGCGAAAGACAGCCAAACTTAAAAATCAGAACTATTTCCTCAATGCACATTGAGATTCCAAAATCCCAAACTCGGGATTGTGCGATTGAACAATCTTTTATAGGGGAGAGCGGGGCTTGTTGGAACAAATATTTATTTTTTTCAAAAAAATGTAAGCTTATGAAGATGACATTAGCTGAACTTGAAAATGTAGTCGTAATACATTAAGGGTACGAAAATCCAGTTAGTCATATTTTCAGTACTTGAAAGTTAGCACAAATTGCTCTATTGCTTCATTAAACAGGGGAACTTTAATGTTTCAACTAACCCCCATCCAGGGTTAGTTGAAACATCGTATGGGGTTTGTTGAAGCGCATCACTTGTTTTTAATTTTGAATTAATGCACATGCAGTTGCATTGCTTATGGTATTGCAGTAAAGCATTAGATAATAGGAAACTGATATTTATGTCCATTATGTGTCTTCACGTGAACAGATCAAGATTTGAACTCTTTGTAGGCCTGATAAAATCCAACTTTGTCTTTCTCATGAGTTGAATAAAAATAAAGTTTGGACATCAACAAACTTTTTATAGAAAACAAATTTCATATCATCGCAATTGTGTGTATAATTACAGATGCACAAAATGTATCAAAAGGTAGGCTTAGCATATACCTGGGCCAAGGCCTACATCGCAAAATTTGCAGAAATTGAATTTAGAAAAATGCGATCTTAAAAGAAAAACTCATAGAGACTGATAAGCAAGCATAAAGACAGCGAGAGTTATCCTTTCTGCGATTACGTTTTGCTAGCAGGCCCTATTCAATTGAATTCACGCGCAATCACAAATCATGGAAAGGACTAACATTTTGACGGTCACCGGTACTCATTTCGGATCATATTCAGTTAGATCGACTGAAAACAGCCATGTGTTCTGACAACGAGAGGTGCCAGAGCACTGCTGGGGTGGTGGTAACACCATCACAATGTCTCGTCGAAAATGGCAACTCAGTTCTGGATTCTCCGGCCAACAGAATGTTGGCTTATCAGTCACGATGATATACTCGAAGCTTCATGAATTTCGAGATGATTTTCCTGTGACTTAAGTTCTACAATAACACCAATGGAATGCCATAGCAAACTTTCTCGAAGTGAACTTCACCAGCACAAAGCTGCCCACGCCTGGTTCAATTGTCTTTAATAATGAAACATCCACAGATTCTTCGGATAAATTGCTGCATTCATCATCCACAAATACAACTTTTGGCTTTTTTGGTTTCTCTTTTGTCGGCGTTTATGTTGGTGAATCTGTAAGAATCTTGGTTCTCCCTGGCTTTCGTCCACCTTTCCTCTTTGATGCCACAGCAGGTTTATTTAGAGGTCTGATTGCCTCTGGGCTCATCACTACTCTCTGATTTTCAATTCGTGAAGTTGTCGATTCCTGAAGTGGAGAAGTAGGCCAAGTTGTCGCCTCCGTAGGATCTGGTATTTCCGTTGCAAAAGACGGCATGAAATCATCGTCATGAATACATCTATATCCATCGAAAAAACTCCTGTCGCGCGGAATCCCGACTGAATGTTACTGGGAGTCATTGCCCTTGTGAACGCCTTTCCAGCCATTTCAGGTACATCATAATGGTATATCGCTTTGCCTATGTAGCCTACTCTCTCATCCAAGAACTGCATGCGCTATTATAATATGATTTGAATGGGCCATAAACGCCCTTGTCAAGCGGCTGAAATTTATGTGAGCAGAAAAACTTAAAGGTAAGGCTAAGGTAACAGTAATTGATGATTTTACCATTGAATGATGTGCGGTTCGAGTCCCACTCGGACATACTTTTGCTTACTGATGAGAACTTCTGTAAGGTTCGAGAAAGCGGAAATTAAACTTAATCTATCTTTAGACATGGACTGATTTTATTTTTTCTAACTTTTTTCTTTGCTGCAATATGATTATGTCGCACTAGCACAACTCTATATATTTGTTTACTTCTAAGACTTCCGTTTTTAGGGATTTATAAAATACAGTGTGACAATATGCCGGTGTCATTGCAAAAACAAGCCTTAAAGTAATATAAATCTACACGGGGCTCATTGGAACATTACATGGGGTTTGTTGGAACAATGTTTCAACTAGCCCCTTCATCAATGTTTCAACTAACCCCAAGTGTGATCTATATGGGTTTGTAAGTACAACTTGCTAACATCTAAGTCATAGTAAAAGCTGCTTCTTATGTGATGCCAGTGTTCTAAATGCTACTTCTTGAGTGATTAGTGACTTCAATAATGTTTCTATTACGCCTGATAAAAACAAGTTTTTGGCAGAAAGAACATTTACTGGAAACATCGGAAGATAAACTTACTTGTCTCCTTATCAAACAATTGACAATGAACGAACGACATTGAAGCGAAAATGTGTAAATTGAAATGATCATTCAAATATTTCTTCTGAACATTAAAGTTATATTTCATATACTTAAATAAATGGAATGTTTCAACTAACCCCACGTTCCAACTAGCCCCGCTCTCCCCTATGCCTTTTTACCAAGCTAGCATACTGCTGTGAATAGCAACTGTGGTCAAATGATAGCAATTCTTCCAGAACAAATTGATCCCGGGATTTAGTTAACCAGAGGCTAACAATAAAAGCAAAACCTGTGGTCTAGTGAGCAATTTGTTTTCTGCAGATCTCAATTCTTAATTTCGATTCCTAATCCCAGTATTGCGTAGGCCTACTTCACCAATGCTTATCTTCAAATTAGTCATGCTTTCAAAAATTATTAACTTTGTCAAATGACCGGCTCAAAATTGAGTCTTGACTTTTGAAGCAGCCTCATCAATGGATTATTGAATGTAAAGTTGATGATTATGTTGAAGTGTGAAGTATATCTATCGTGTATTGATTTCTGGTGGTTTTATCTTCGCCAATTTGTCTTACTTTAGAAGGAATACAGCTTTATTATTGCTAACCGGGATTGGAATCCCTACTGATCTCCTCTACTAGTCCGGTAGCCAGAACGAGTTTCTACTGGGAACGAGACCGAAGATGAGACTTCCATAGAATGATGTACACCCTGTCTACTACGAATCTGCTTCTGAACCGAGTTTTACATTGTTTCACCTCTTGTCAGACGGGATCAAAGAAAAACACAAGGAAATATTCACTTTGGCACATTCTGACTTGAAGATATTCCATGCCGAAATTTATGGCTCTAGACTTAGTACTTTTCACTTAATAAGAGAAAACATGCGTCCCACTGGATTTGCATGTGTTTTTCTTTGATCCCTTCTGAAAAGAAGAGGAGCCAGGTGGAACATAGCAGACGCGCAATTTCGCAGTAGGCATAGTGCGTACGTCATTCTGTGAAGTCTTATTTTCGGCCTCCTTTCCTACAGATACTCGTTCTGGCTGTCTGCACTATGCGTCATGACCACGTACACACGCAGTCATAGACGTCGACCGATCAAATCAAATGTCATCAATTGTGTGAATGATCATTTAGGATCAAACAGTGTAGGCATATGTATCGCTTTCTCGCGTCAGCATAGTACTTTCTTTAAAACATGTTGATTTTTGGAAACACCAGTCTACAGTTGTCAGCTTTCAAGACCACTGGGTTCCAGTCACGTCAAATTACGCGTATTTCACTTGACGTTATCACGCATGATCTCGTGAACAACCTGTGTGTTCTCGTGTATATCTCGTGTGAACATGCTAGAATAACGCGTGAACACGACAGGATCCCGCGTGTACTGCCAAATAGCCGGGGGGATGTGGTTTCTTGGGGGGTTTTGGGTTTGGGTGGTGTGTGGGTGTGTGGGGTGAAGTTGGGGTGGGGTGGGTGGGGTGGGGGGGTTGGGGTGGTGGTGGTGGGGGTGGAGGTGGGGAGGTGGCGTGGGTGGTTGTGGGGGGGGGGTGTGGTGTGGGGGTGTGGGGGGGGTGGGTGGGGGGGAGGGTGGTGGGGGTGGGTGTAAGTGGGTGTAGTGTGGGGGGTGTGGTGGTTGGGGGGGGGGGGGGGGGGGGAGGGTGGTGTGGCGCGTGGGTGTGGTGGTGGGGGGGGGGGTGGGTTGGTGGTGGGGGATAGATCGGGGAGTGGATGTACTTTTTATTTATTTTTGTGTTTTTTTTTATTTTTATATTTTTTATTTTATTATATTTTATATTTTATTTTATTATACTATTTTTATTTTTTTTTATTTATTTTGTTAGGTTTTTTATTTATTATTTTTTGTTATTTTTATTTTTATATGGTATTTACGTTTTGTTTTTTTATATTTTTTTATTTATTATATTTTTTTATTTTTTTTTATTTTTATATTTATTATTCATTATACTTATTTTTATGTTTTTTTTGTATTTATTTTATTTTATTTTTTCAGTTATTACCAGTGGTGAATATTATTTTATTTTTGTTTGATAGAGTGATATTATTATTATTATTATTTATATTTCTTTAACTAGAACAGATTTATTGAGAAATTTATGCTCCACGAGCCAGTCGTCGTCACTTACCTAGCAAACATTAATATGACGTTTAGGTAACTCTACATTATGAACAAAGTTGATAAGCATCAGTTAATTTAACCACTATTTTTCTTGCAATCATGTTGAGTTATATATCTCAAACATAACTATTTTTGCGTTCATGAATTATAATGTTGTTTTTATTCGGATTGATAATATACTTTATTTCAAAACTACATAATGCATAATTGTTGATGGTTGATACTTTTGATTATTCATGAAATGCCTTAGACTTACGTGTATTAAAATCGAATTCAGTATTGAAAGTATGACTCTTGAATGTCATTATATTATCTCACTACTTACAGAACAGTGGCAACATTAGTGTGATCTTTATTGACAAAAGGCCTTAAATCAACATACTTTGGATGTATTTCATGCTTTCTTTTAACATTGTGCTGGTATGGCTTTAGTATGCAAAGCATACCACATTTGAAATAACAAACGAAAAGCATACAAATATATACCAAGAGAATACAGAAATATACCAAAAAATATTTTGGTATGCATCCTTCGTACCGGTATGTGATTGGTATTGAGCGATTTACAGTGTGCTAGTCAGATAACTTGTAGAACTGAATTACAACATTTGTTTCAATATGATGAATAAATGTTAATAATACTTGAAATTTTTACGAATTTTCGTAGAACTCAACATATGATTCAGAATTATCAATCGAGCGGGTTATCGCCTGAAATAAAGGCCACGTCATCTTCAGTAATTTCAAGTAAGCTAGCATAGATAACGGTGCATTTGCATACAGGTCAATCAATTTTATAGACTTTGAACGCGTTGTTCGGAATTTCTGTTGGATACTGTCGCATAATATCCTCAGATTTTCTGTCCTGCACCTTTGAAGTTCATGCATCACTACAGTTCGGGATGATCATCTTTCTTCATTTCAAGATTTTTCTCCATGACTTTTCAATGTTAATCGTATTATGTTTTAGATGTTGTAACTTAGTGAGTTTAAAAACCACTCATTTTTAAGCTTTCTAAACTTGAATTTTTTCTAGATGAGCTAGCTCTGGCGCGCTTGTTCTCAGAAAATATTGAACATGGGGCATGTTGCCTGTGCGCCGATTGTCATGTTGTGGGGACGCTCAAAATTGGGGATAGACCTTTAAAAAACCTAATAATATGGTATGGTTTTAGGCTCTGGTGCCGCTAGTATTCGAGTTAAACCTTACAATTGAGCATCTCCTTCGCGCTCTCTATGCAAGGATTCCAGTCTGGTTGCCTACTAGTTCTGTTGATGCTAGCCCTTAGAGAGTGCAAGTTTGTACTGCCGTGCTTTGCCCAATTGAATTGAAGAGACGCTCAAGGTTTAGCGGATGCAAGATTCGCATATTAGGTCCACAATAGGCCAACATATAGGCCCCTACCCATGAAGGTAGACGATTATGAATCAAAGCAACATTTAAAGCCATTGCGTTCCCTACCACGCGAAAAACTGGAACATAATGTTGTGAATCACACAGAACAAATCAATCCTGAAATTATTGAGTAAAGAACACGCCTGAAGCACGTAAGAAAATGGCGTTTGTCGCGGAAATGTTAATAGAAACACGTGTTGTGGAAACATGCGTAATGTTCCATGATTAATGGGATTCACGCATGATGCTGGCGTTGTTGGGGACCCAGTGTTATTCCTGCGCAGCTATCGATTAGGCCTACTACACGAGTTTGTTATGTTAGACCAAAACAACACGTAGGCTACATCGCCTTCAGATTGAACATGGGTTGGAAATGCTGCGTGCCGCTGTGTCGCTCGGGCTAGAAGGACCAAATTACACTACAAGTACAAAAAAAATTGTTTCTTTCTATGCTTTTCCGGACGGATAATAAAAAATTAAGTGGCTAAATCAAACGTTGTTAACTTGGGATAGATTGGCAAATAGGCATGATTTATGTACCAACCGAATCATTTCGTTTCTGCTCTCTGAGGATTTTATTCGCCAAAAGCTGTGATACAAACGTCACAAGGTTATCGAAGTATCCTCGATCTGAATTGAAAATTCTTCAAAAAAAAAGTCATCGGACAATTCCTTCTTACTTTTGAAGACTAATCCCATCACAACCAACGTCATCTACAGAAAGTTGCACAACCAGTGCAATCCTCTAACAGGCATCTTTCACGATTTCAGAAACAAGCTGACCACTGAAAGATGGCGAAGAGATAATTTTTTTTTTATTCTTGTCTGATGCCTAAATGGGTTTGAACAGCCTATGTCAACGACTTCCTAGGGATTTTCCCTGAGCCCTTCATCAGATTCTTCATTTTTATCAAAATTCCCGATTGTGTGCTAATAATCCAGCTGAATTTTTCGATCGCGGAGGTACTCAGGGCACGGCTTATCACCGAACTTTCTTTTGATTTTCTTTATTGTGGAAGTCATGATAAGCTTTCGTTGTACAAAAGGCTGCGTGAATTATTTTGTCTTCACAACTCAAAGCTTGGTGGCTGCAAAGCATGTCTTCCCCGGTACTACGGTATCTCCAATCCTACTTGATCGAGAAAGAATACATTGAATCACGTTGTAGCTGCACTCCAAGATGTTGAAAAAGGTCCGCTCTACTGATGATCGACAAGGTCTATTAGCTGAATCGAGATAGAATTATCAGAAGGTAATAGTGAATCGGGATGACACAAGATGGCATGCTCGCCAAAATTGTCCTGGATTTTTGATTTTGTGATAAACTGCAAAACTGTTCAATTGTTTCACGAAAAACTTGCACTCAAGAAATTGCATCCTGCAAGAGGTGAACCTGTAGTTTATATTCATTCTCAAACACGGAAGTTTAAAGAAATTATCTTCTAATAAAAAGTAATTATGAATGTCTGAATGATAATTTTCCTTTATTTCAGGGATCTGCCTCATTTATTGGTTGGTAAAAGCCATTAAAAGAAATATCGCAGCCGAGCTCAGGTCTGGTTTATTATTACTCATTTGATAAAGGCAAAATCCGAAATATTGTAGATACTAAATTATCGTTTTAAAGCCCATGGAATGATAGTACCAATTATTTATAATGAAATGCAAATTTTTCGGTTACAGTAGAAGTCTACTTATTAAAATTAGGCCGCAGATGTGGGTACGTACTCTTAGCCTTCCATTATCCCTCTTTAGAATATCACCCTGGAACGGCTTTGAATGGAAGTCTTCATGAAAACGTCGATTCGTATTTATTGTGCTTTCCTTGGCTGTAAGTTCATGTTTTTTTTTTTAATTTCGTTTTCATCGGCATGATTTTATGAATTCACTAAATTTATGTTTCACTTCTTGAATCTGAGATTTGGAAACCATTTGCATTTTTTAAGTCAATTGAAATCATTATCTTGATTATGTATTCATTATATATCTCGATTAACTCGGGTCCACAAGACTCTTTCTGCCAGGTGACGGTCTTCCATGAGCGATGGGCATCACACCAGGCGCAACTCGTCTTTCTGCGGTGCTCAAAAACTCAATGGAATTAGGGACGAGCTGCGGTGCGTCGCGATTGAAATCCCGCTTCAGCAGATCACGGTAAGCCGTTCGAAGCTAAGTCAAACTTTGAGGCTGTCTTCAGTGTACGACTAGCTTTTGGCCTGACACAAATCTCTTACCCTATTGACAGCTAAAACTAGAAAAACGAGATATTGCACTCATACTGAGAAAAAATGCCCAAACTATCATTTCAAGACCAATGATAGTTAAATATGTTTCATTAATTATGTCAATGAGTTACTAAACAATGCAGAAAAAAAAAAAAAGACGTTCCCCCTCGAGTAAGTCTGTTAGGTACATTGGTAATCGCATTATTTGAATTCCCCACTGTGTATACACTTTCCAGTTTCCATTAACTGAACTTACAGGGAGATCCCGTCGGAAATGTTTCAAATGTTTAGCTATATACTTTAATGCAGTTGTGAGAAATTACACCGGAAAGGGACTGAATCAGATAGAACGCAGAAGGAAATCCTATTATTTTAAGATTGACCTTGACATGACAGCTTGGGAGAGGTACATATTTGTTAAAACTGGCGACTCGATGACCTGCAATAAGTTTTCCTCGAATAGAAATATGAAGTTTCAGCATGAAAGCACGATAATATCGCGACCATTATCATGAAAAAGACTATAATATACTCGGATCATGAAAATCTCATGATAATCAGCGTCAATTCAGCCGTAGTTAGGATGCTTGTTCGCAATATCATTTCTTTTGGATGTCCAATTTGTTTCATACAGCTACAAACAAGGGGCTTTAGTTCTGCTTCACTTCTTGCTCGCCTTTCCAGTCCTTTTTTGAGTTGGGGAATATCGCTAGTCTGGAAGCACGCTCTGGTTACTCCTATACATTTAAGAAAGGTAGATCGCAAGAAGGCAGAGAATTACCGTCCGGTCAGCCTGACTAGATACTGCCTCAAAATGATGGAGTTCGATTGTTCGCGATCACCTGTTGGCAGTTCTGGAACCAATCTGACAAATCAAGCGCTCTCAATTTGGTTTTCGATCCAATTCGTCTAGTACCCACCGCTCTTAGAATTCTCGAAGGATTTACAACAGTTGTGGATCGCGGTCAGTGGGCTGACGTCCTAATCTCCCGAATTTGAAAACAGCGATCAATCCGTCCTCACTTTCGTCTCTCTCGAAAATGACTTCCTTGGGCAATGGAGGGAGGACATCTAAGATATCTGAAAGAATTTTTAGAGGCTAGAACTGCGCGAGTTCTTGGATGTGTCGCATTCTTCAATTGCAGCATGATTTGGAGATCCACAGGATCCGTTTTAAGGCCCAGATCTGTTAGAGCCTTTATAAAGACATTGCTGCCAACTCAGACAACTTCTTCTTTATTAACAATAGCTGATGATGTAAAATTGTACTCCAAACATCCAGCGCACACAGACCCCTGACAGCCAAAGAACACTTATTGCCAGGTGACCTTCCACGCAGTCACACTGGATCGAAGACAATAGTAGCTTTTAATTTTCGCTCAATCCCAAAAAGTGCTCCATTCTACCTTTGGACTTTCGCAATCCAGCCTCGGCCTACGACTGGATGGAAGTTACCAGAAAACTATCCACGTGTGACCAAAGACCTTGGAGTTTGATTTCAAAAGCCCATACACTATCTCTCGGCCATACTGACCTGAGAACAGACATCGCAATCGCAATGAATACTGCCCTCATCGGACAATCGATTCACACGGGCCGCCGTTTGCTTATATTCGTCTCTTCAAGACACTGAATGGTCAGCCCTCACCTCGAATATGCATCCCAGTATGGAATCATCCTGAATAAAGACATTTGGTATCGAAAGTGTACAACGTCGATTCACAAAAGCATCCTGTGTTTGTCTATCCTCGTTACCCTTCGAAGAAAAGACTGAGTGCTGCTGAACTCCAACACTACAATGTCGTAGTCGGATTATTACAACCGTGTTCAAAATATGTAACCACATTACTCCAAGTGATCCTTAATTCCTTATTCACCTTTAGTGTTCCGAACCGTGGACATAACTACCAAAATTTTCGCCACCTCAACCAAATCTGATTTGTCCGCCTATCTCTTTTTCCCACGCATTATTGAGATGAACCGACTCTCCCGACGATATTGTGAACAGTGAAACGGTGAAACAGTTTAAACGAAAGCTTTTTATGTTTTATTGTAACTTCTAATTGTTCCCTCCTGAATGTATTTCCTGTGTTGCCTTGGTGCTCCTTGCACTTATTGGTGTACTAAATAAATAAATAAATATAGGAGGGTCATCTCGGTTGTATATAAATTGCTCAAATAATTTTTTGGACCACGGGAACGTAATCTCCGCAAAAAACTGAATCTTTTGATATAAAAATGTTCACTGTATACAGATTTTTTTTTGAGTCGACACTCTACCTATATATCCCTACTCTATGGTTTCCCCACTGCAGGCCTACGATGTCTGCTACAAAAGAATCGCTTTACTTTGATAGTTCGCATAGGAGATGACGAAAAACATAATGTGTCTCGAGGAAATAGATAATTTTCTGGTGTATTCTTGAGCAATTCTGACGTAGGAATTGGACACAAACACAATAAGATATGCTTAGCATCAGACAGAATCAAGAAATATACAATAATATCACAATTTTCATTGCAAACATTTAGTGATAATAACAGAGGTGGGCAATCAGACTAAAAAGCAATAAATGCACTCATGAGTGCATTTGCTACATGACGATCTGCCTTAGATCGAGTCAAA
>CAJQUW010005319.1:0-119666 GCA_907163375.1 Prostheceraeus crozeri
AAAAAACCCGCAAAAGTGTGACATCCGGCGCAAGCGAAGCGAAGCGAAGCGAAGCGTCGCGCCGGATGTCACACTATAAACTACTTATGGAAGAAGAACAACTTCCTCCAATAAATAAATTTAAATCAACATTAAAACAATCACAATTATCTGAAGAAGATTATGCAGAAGCTGAAAAAAATTGGAGAGAGTTAAATTGTAAAACAATGTATGATTATACAATGAAATATCTACAGATAGATGTATTAATACTAGCTGATCTTTTTGAAAACTTTCGTGATATGTGTTTAGAATATTACGGAATAGATCCATGTTATTGTTATTCTACACCAGGTTTAACATGGCTAGCAGGATTAAAACATACTGGTGTTAAACTTAAACATTATAAAGAAAATACATATGATAAATTATTATTTTTTGAATCTGGAATTAGAGGTGGAGTTTCATCAGTTTTAGGTAATAGATATGTTAAATGTTATAATAAGAAAGTAAATCCACAAGAATATGGAATAATGAAACCTTTATCTCCAGAAGAAAAAGAAAAAATATTAGAAATTTTTCGAACGAAACGAGAAGGAGTAGAACGTGAAAATGCAATTGATGAATTCATGAGAGAAAACTATTTATTATATTATGATTTTAATAGCTTATATTCTTCTTGCATGATACAAGAATTACCAACAGGTGAAATGACATGGTGTAATAATCTTGTTTATCAAAGAACATATGATGGTGAAAATAATTTTGGTTATGTATATGAAGTTGATTTAGTATACCCTGATTATATAAAAGAAGCAACAAAATATTATCCTTTCTGTCCAGAAAACAAAATTCCCAATATAGAAGATTTTTCAGATTATCAAAAATCTATAATTCCGAAAAAATACAGACCAACAAAAAAACTTATGTTAACACAAGTCAAAAAAGGAAAGTATGTTGTAGAAGGAAGAATGCTAGATTGGTATTTAAATCATGCATGATTCTCACCAAAATACATCGAAAACTAGAGTATAGAAAATCTAAATGGTTAAAAAATTATATAGAGTTCAATATTGAAAAACGTAAAATAGCTAAAAGAAATAAAGATGATTTTGGAAACGTTTTCTTCAAATTAATGAATAATGCATTTTATGGTAAGACTTTAGAAAATGTGCGTAATAGACAAAATATTGAAATAGTTTATGATAGAGATAGATTTCAAAATTTAACAAGGAAACCTACATATAAAAGAACTACTAGATTCAGTGATGAACTTTGTGCTGTTCATCTAAGAAGAAGCATTGTAAAACATGATAAGTTTAATTTCATTGGTTTCACTATATTAGAATTAGCTAAACTATTTATGTATAGTTTTATATATGATTATTTAGCACCTGCTTATGGCAAAAACTATAAATTACACTTTACAGATACCGATTCTATTTTCTTAAAATTAACAGTACCATCTGGTTCTTCACTAGATAAAGAAATTAATAAAATAAAAGATATTATTCATCCTTCTGATTTATGTAAAGTAAAAGATGAATTAGAAGGAAATGAAGATTTCATAACAGAAGCTATATTTTTAAAATCTAAATGTTACTGTTATGATACAACTAAAAATATTAAAACACATAAAACATTAAAAGGAATTTCAAAGGCATCAGTGGCTAATCAAATAACATTTCAAGATTATAAAAATGCATTATTTAATAATGAAATAAAAACAGCATGTAATTATAGACTTAATTCAAAAAAACATAAAATGTACTTAAAAGAAGAACATAAATTAGCATTAGATCCATTTGATGATAAAAGAAAAATTTTACCTTATGGAATAACTACTTTACCTTTTTAATTTTCTAATTTCTATTTTCTAAGTATAACAATATAACAATATAAAAATATAAAATATTATAAAAATTATCATATAAAAATGGATAAAGTTAGAGCTGATAATTTTAAAAGAATAAAACAATTAGACGAATTAATAAAACAAAGAAATATTATGAAAGAAAATCATCTTCAACATAGAATGACAAAAGCTGGTATTCAATCTGATATGTTTGATAAATTAAAAATAACTGAAGAAGTAAAAACTGATTATGAAAAAACTGTCGAACCATTTAAAACTCTTGAAAAGGAACTTAATGAAAAACGTGTTGATATAGCGGATCCTGTACTTAAAACACTATTAGATGACTATGGTTTATTAGAGGCAAACATAGATAAAAAATTACCAAAATCTATGTTATTCGAACATTCTACTTTCTTTTTAGATAAAAAATTATTTGCAAGATTTTATCTTGGTGGTAAAGAAATATTTCCACAACCTTTACGAGGATTAATTTTTACTCCAGATAAAAAACCTATTAGTTTAGATAGAAATTTTGTTGATCTTTTAAGAGGAGCAGATTTAAAAAATTATGCTGTAGAAGATCTAATAAAATATAAAACTATATTAGATAGAGTTGGCACAGTAAAAACTCTTAGACGTTATAAACAATTAGAAAATTTATTATCAACGGGAGTTAAAGTAGGGAAAGGTTTATCTGAAAAACAGAAAACAAAAAAACAGAAAACAGAAACAACCATATTTTTACCAGATGATCCACAAGAATTACTAAATAGATTAAATATTTTAATATCTGCAATAAAAGAAGGACATAATTCTAGTTTCAATGAAATTCATGCTATATTGAAAAGACTGTTAGAAAAGAAGATTCTAAATGAAGAGGATTATAAAAGTGTAGCTGAAATATGTTGTTTCTAATTTTTTATAAAAAATATTTATTTAATTTTTTAGTTTAAAAATGTGTTCAGCAGATTTAGACAAAATTAATAATCATTTACAAAATTTAACAGAGATTTTGGGTTCATCAAAATTTAGTACGACGTTAAAAATTATAACAACTACTTCATCACACACTTGTAATTTAGAACCCATTCTACATTTGGAACAAAATAAAAATTATCAAATTGCATTGACTAGTTTCTCTACATTTAACACTATTCAAAACGTTATCAAAGATGTGAATGATCAATTTAGATATTCTACTGATAAAGGAAGAACATGGAAAATATTAACTTTTCTTCCTGGTTCTTACGAAGTTGAAACAATATCAAATGAAATTAAGAGACATTTAGGTATACCATTTAAAGATAAGAAACAATTACATTTTGCAGCTAAACCGGCAGTTAATAAATTTTCTCTTACTTTAGACGAAAATCATCAAGTTGATTTTAATCATGATAGATCATTGTCAAAGCTATTAGGATTTAATAAACAAACCTATAGTCAAGGTTATCATTTAGGTGAGAAGATTCCAAAAATAACTGAAATAAATTCAATTGTTGTACATTGTGACATTATTGAAGGAGGATATATAATGGTAAATTATCAAATTTAATATTCAGTTTTCCAGCTTTTACTGTACCCATTGGTTATAGATTAAATGTAATTCCACAAACATTAATATATTTTCCTATTACAAGAAAAACTATTAACAACATTGGCATTAGAATCACTGATGAAAAAGGACAAGAAATAAATTTTGGAGGTGAAGAGATTATGATAGATCTTTTGGTACGGGAGGTATAAACTCCCGTTCGAGAGGTATAAACTTTTACGCTACAATAGAGAAGTTTAATTTTTTTATCATTTTTCATCATTAATCTTATTAATCTTATTAATCTTATTAGTCTTATTATTAGAAACAAAAAAAATAAACTTAAATTAAAATTTTTATTTTTTTGTTTTTAAAAACACTAATTCAATAATGGATGAATTTATTACTTTAAAAATGAATGAAATGACTTTAAATAAAAAAAAACTTAAATTTAATCATCATCCAAATTTATCTAATAAAGTTTTGTCAGTTATTTGTGGAAGATCAGGATGTGGAAAAACATATCTATTATTTAAAATTTTAACGACTCCAAATTTTTTGGATTATAACAATCTTATAATTTATACAACAACGGCAGAACAACCCGTCTATCAATTTTTAAAATATGGATTTGAAAATAATCTTACAAAAACAGCAATTGCTTCTCTATTCGAAGAATACGAAAAATCTGAATATGAAGAAGAAATAAATTTGTGGTGTGAAGAAGCAGCAAAAAATAAACAATTAGTTGAATCCAATAAAAATAAGCATATAAAAATACAATTAATAGATGATAGTGGTAATATGCAAGATCCTAGTAAACTAGATAAAACAATGAAACATTGTGTAATTTTTGATGATTGTGTTAATGACAGAAATCAGTCAGTTCAAAGAAATTATTTCACAAGAGGTAGACATAATAACTGTAGTGTATTTTATTTGACACAAAGTATGTATTCATTAGATGGAAGTGTTATTAGAAAGAATGCAAATATATTTATACTATTTGAAATAAATGCAAGAAACTTAAGTGATTTGTTAAGAGATTTATGTATAAGAGATAAAGATGAATTTAAACAATCGTGTAATAATGCTTGGTCAAAAGATTATGGATTTATCACAATTAATATTGATAAAAAAATTCATGAAAGAGTTATCGAACAATTGTTTACCGAGTAATAAAAATATACAAATATAATGTTTTAATATTTTATTTTTTATTATCAGCTTTAATTTTGTCTATTTTTTTAAAATATAATATTTGAATTTTGTGGTAACATTGGTATACAGCAAAAACATTTTACTGAACAAATTATTTTTTTATTGCTTTGTTGTTTGACATCTTTTCGTTTAAAATTTTCTCGTATTAAGTTTTGTTTAATAAAGTTTTGTCTAATAAAGTTTTTAGCTCTTCTAAAAAAATTTTATCATCACTAAAAGTTTTACCATCACTAGAAATTTTACCATCCTTTTTATTTTTATCATCAACTTTTTCTGTCTGTGATTGAAAATGATATTTGATTTACTTCATTAGCTATTTGATCAAATTTTTCAATCTCATCTAACGTAATAACATTATCATCACATACTCTTTGAAAGTAGTAATGTAGTTTATCATATACTTCTTTAATATGTAAATGCTTAGTTTTTAATGATTTTCGTTTCTTAGTTATTAAAGATTTTTCTAACATTGTAGCAAGTGAAGTTGCAAAAACACCCGTACCTGTTAAAGCTGTAGCAACTACTGGAATTACTAAAACACCTGAAGATATAACAATTGTTAAAGCACCTAAACTTATTGTTAAGAATATGCCAATTCCTTGTGTTACATTCTTAACTTTAGTCCATCTCTTTCTTAATTTTTTATAATGCTCTAATCTTAATAATAATTGAGATTCCTTATCTTTCATATACCTAACTCTATCTTTGTGTTTTTCAATATTTAATTCACTTATTTTTAATTGAGATAACGAAGGATATATTCTTGAGGTTCCTTCCATTTCTGAAGTTCCTTCCACTTTTGTTTCATCCATTTCTGAAGTTCCTTCCATTTTTAAAGAAATATTTTTAGTCACATGATATATTTTAAAAACCTGAAAGATGGATAGAATTCATGAATTTGAAATTCTCAACTTTTATGATTTTTTCAGTGTCCTGGAACGGTCATGATTTTCAAGGTAAAAATTGTAATTCTCAAATTTGAGATTTTGAAAAATTTGAAAATTGGGCATTTTTAAAAACGCCCAAATCGGAGCGAAGCTCCTCTGGCTTTAGCCGATTTATGAATTTAGGTCTTCATAACCTGAAAAAGGGTTCAAATTCATGAATTTATGTTGTTTTTAAAAGTACCATTTTTTGAATTTTAGGTGTCCTGGAACGGTCTAAATTCATGAATTTAGGTCTTAAAAACCTGAAATAATGTCATAAATTGATAAATTTAGTCGTTTTTTAAAGGTGCAAAAAATTGAAAAATAGGGTGTCCTGGAACGGTCTTTTATCCATTACTTACAGAGTATAACAAGACTCTCTATCTACTTATGATCGACTATGAAAAAGCTTTTGACTCTGTTAGCCACACAGTGATGCTAACTGCAGTAAGAAAGCAGGGAATAAGAGGGGAAAATTGGAGAATTTTAAATGAGATATATAGTGATGCAACAGCTTCCATAAAGTTGGAAACAAGAGGCCCGAAATTCCTCATTGAACGTGGCGTTCGCCAAGGAGATCCCATATCCCCAATCCTCTTTAGGCAACATTAGAAGACCTATTCAGATCATGTCACTTCCATACAGACGCAGGAATAAACATCGACGGTGAACGTCTCATGAACTTGAGATTTGCATATGATATTGCCATTTTTGAGGATGACGCGACTTCCATGCAAATAATTTTAGATGAGCTAAATAAGCAGGGAAAAAGGTCAGTTTAAAGATAAACAACGAGAAAACAAAAATTTTGACAAACGGCCAAACGGGTTTAATCCACATCAATGGACACGTCATAGATTATGTCGACGATTTTGTTTACCTTGGACAGAATATCTCCTTTCAAGCCCGCCAAGAACAAGAAATCCTAAGAAGAACACAAAATGCGTGGAAATCCTTTTGGAAACTCAAGCCCTACTTAACATCACGAGGTATAGAGATGAAGAATAAAAAACGTTTGTTCGATATGTGCATTCTGCCTGTCCTGACATACGGATCCCAAACCTGGTCTCCAACACGATCACAAGAGAATAAACTCAGAACAACACAACGAGCGATGGAACGACGGATGATTGGAGTCACTCTGAAAGACAAGGTTAGAAACGAAGAAGTAAGGAGACGAACAGGATTAAAGGACGTTGTGATAGAAGCGAAACATCTCAAATGGAAGTGGGCTGGTCATGTCATCAGGCGACCCGATAACAGATGGAGCCATAGAACGACAGTATGGATACCAAGAGAAGGGAAAAGAAACCGTGGAGGACAGAGAAAGAGATGGAGAGACGAACTCCCAAGGAACTGGCTGCTGGCGGCGGCGAACGATCGTGCGAAATGGATTTGTATCACAAGGGAGGCCATTTTCCGCAAGGATGATAACGGCTAACGTAAGACGTAAGTAAGACCTTCCTATAATCTGCAACCTGGAATGAATAGACTAAAATGGTAAGCAAGACAGTGACATTTCATAAATCAGCCTTCCTTGAACGTTCTCTGGATCATTTAAACTTCCATTTTCATCTACATAAAGATTTTGTACTTGATGATCTCAACAGATTCTCATTCAGTGCCTTGACAAGTTTGGAGAAATCAACGAAAGGCATCGGCACATGCAAGCTCATGATATATTCGGAGGTCTCACCCAGGGCCCTGCGAGTGCTCGACTCGACATTTTGTTATACCGTTCCAGTACTCGAACGACGATGAGTACTTGAATCGAGTTGGGGAACATATGTAAAAACATTTCGTGTTTGCATAACTTTCTCATTTCGATTACATCGAATTTCTTTAATGACTTACAACTTTAGCGTCTTCATTCAGCATTAAGTCTTGGTCACAGCCTGGTCACAGCAATATTATTGAACTTGCAATGAATTGTCCCCTAAATTCAGTCACATTTAACGACGGCCAATCACATCAGCAAAAGGAGAAGATTAATCATTCCTATATTTGTAAAACTGTAATTTCAGCTTCTCAGACAGTCTGTTTGCTATTTTTAGTTTATCTCACATACGCACATGCTAACTCTGACAGTTGTTCAGAAATCATAATTTATTTTGTATTTTAGTCAGAATGCACACGTATGTTGTCGTCACAGTTTGTTAAAAAACGAAAAATGTTTTGCAAGTATATGCAGATTTTTGTTTAAAATGTTATTGTCTATTTTGATTCAATATACTACTCACAAAAATTACACTCATCAACTTAGGTAAACAGGTTTCTCATAAAGGCAAGTACAGGATGATGTAATGGTCAGCAGACTACAACTCGGGCAACATCACATTAATCAGCTGCAATTGATAGATAGTCTGATGATGTGCTGTTCTTTATAGTGACAAATTACTACACAAGCTGTTCAACTGGAATAGACTGAATAGAGATAAATACACAAAAATCGATAAATGCACATTGCAATAGTGTACAACTTGAATAAAAACTGCGAACTCCGTTAGTTTCAATAAATATTAAAATAATAGGGTCTGCTCTGACATTTAACCACGACCAGTAGACATAGAACTGCATAACTGCGAAAAAGACAGGTTTAAGTGAACTCGTTATAGATGAAATTGATCTTTTGTTAATTTCCTAATAGTAACTGAGCGATGTTCTCTCTCACTCTGTGCGTTATTCAGAATCGCGTCACGCTTGCTTAATAATTATTGTATAATATGCCTGCAAGGTAAAATATATACATTGCTTATACAAAAGGTTTTGAAAAATTTATTGCAAAAACAATTCAAATAAATGATTGCATGCATAGAACTTTTTAAATTTCTGTAATGTATGTCTAATGTCCACAATTACATACATGTATACTGTTCTTAACAAAGGATGACCCACTCACTCGATCTGCGTCGCCATATGCCTTATTTTCTTATTTTCTTCATTGCCTTCATTGGCCCAAGTAGGCCTAAACACATTTTTGCCTCTTGATATAGATAAAAATTTTGTCCGACTCGACTTGACTAGACCCGAGTTTTAGCCGACTCGACTCGAGGTTGACGAAAACCCGACTCGCAGGGTCCAACACCTAACTTTTAAATAGAAATTGATCAATTGAATTCATCTATTAATTGAAAAGTGATTGTTGCTGTGGACACAGGAAATATCAATCTGTTTTCACAAGACATCTGCAGTTCACATAAATCAGATCAAATAGCTTTCAATGCAGCATTCATCATTCACTGACTCAGATCATTTATTTGATTGATTTTTATTTGAATGGTTTGAAATGTCTTTGTAATTGAAGAGTGAAGACAATGAGCTTCAACTTACCAGGCTGGGAGACAATGATGTGGTTTCTCCGATCACCTGCAATCTGGAAGGGCTCGCTGTCTGACAGCAGAACCATCTTCACTTCTTCCACATCCCAACGAGTACAAGTCCTGCCCGCAGAGTCAGCGAACTCCCTATCACCAACTTGAAAGACGGGAACATCATCCCTCCACCTCAATCCAACTCTCGTCCTCAGAACTGTCTCCTCCGCCGACCTTCCCATCTCCTTGCAGATAACTTCACGGATGTCCTTCACTGTAGGTGAGGAACGAATGTCCAAGACGACGGACGACTTCTCACCACTGTCCAGTTCCTCAATCATGAAGAGAATTCCTGTAGAGACAGAGAACAGAGATCAGGAATGGAATTCCAACAGAACCAGCCATTATCTCAGGTGTCACCTACAGAACACAGAAGATAATAGAAGGACACAAGGAAATAATGGCAATGTCACACCACTGTCAATATGAAGGTCAAGCAGTTATTTATAGGAGATTGATTATGAACACACTTTCTCATGTCGAAATTCCCCTTCAAGTTCACATTTGATGTTAAATTTTCTGTTTGAGGTCGATTTATAGCTGAATTGTGATATTTTGATTAAAAGCTATATAATTAATTAACTTTCACTACATTTAGACATGAATTTCACTTTGAGAATTTTTTCGCAACAGACTTCATTCTTATCAGCAACTATTCATTCTACTTGATATCTAATGAGTTTTATTCCACTGCATTTCCTCTAATACACTGCACCCCCTAATAAACAACACCCTCTACTAAGCGCCGCAGCATGGAGGTCATTTTTTCAATACGCGACGGACATTGAGAGTCAGAAAAGAATGATTGAGTGTGTTTATTGTCCATTGAACTAAGAAAACAAGGATATAATGTCCATGGAATGCTTGATGCTTGCGCTGTTTGTAGTTTATATTCTGATTGAAGAAGTCGCACAACAAAAGCGTCACACACAGTCTGACACTCAAATCAATGCATTGAAATCAACAGCGTCATCGACATCATATTCTGAATCAGATTCGTTAACTTATAGGTCCTCATGTACCGAGCACTGACTCATCACGCTCAAGTTGTGAGGCCGCTTCAAGTGACCATAGAGAAGAAACAGCAAATACAATACAAGAACTGTAAAATTGTAAGCACATACAAGCTTATGATAGATTCGGAGGCATCATCAAACTTTTATATAGAAATTGATCAATTGAATTCATTTATTAATTGAAAAGTGATTGTTGCTGTGGACACAGGAAATATCAATCTGTTTTCACAAGACATCTGCAATTCACATAAATCAGATCAAATAGCTTTCAATGCAGCATTCATCATTCATTGACTAAGATCATTTATTTGATTGATTTTTATTTGAATGGTTTGGGAATGTCTTTGTAATTGAAGAGTGAAGACAATGAGTTGCAACTTACCAGGCTGGGAGACAATGATGCGGTTTATCCGATCACCTGCAATCTGGAAAGGCTCGCTGTCTGACAGCAGAACCATCTTCTCTTCTTTCACACACCAACGATGATAAGTCCTGCCCGCAGAGTCAGCGAACTCCCTATCACCAACTTGAAAGACGGGAACATCATCCCTCCACCTCAATCCAACTCTCCTCCTCAGAGCTGTCTCCTCCGCCGACCTTCCCATCGTCTTGCAGATGGCTTCACGGACGTCCTTCACTGTAGGTGAGGAACGAATGTCCAAGAAGACGGACGACTTCTCACCACTGACCAGTTCCTCAATCATGAAGCGAATTCCTGTAGAGACAGAGAACAGAGATCAGGAATGGAATTCCAACAGAACCAGCCATTATCTCAGGTGTCACCTACAGAACACAGAAGATAATAGAAGGACACATAAGCAAATAATGGCAATGTCATGCCACTGTCAATATGAAGGTCAAACAATTATTTACAATAGATTGATTATGAACACACTTTCTCATGTCGAAATTCCCCTTCAAGTTCACATTTGATTTTAAATTTTCTTTTTGAGGTCGATTGAGGCTGAATTGTGATATTTTGATAAAAAGCTGTATAATTATTTCACTTTCTGTTACTTTGCTTAGATAAGTTTTACTTCGTATACTTAATTAATCCAGTTTTCAGCTGTAAAACTCGCATCGCAGATCCATACTGTTCATTGTCATTTATAATGCTGAGACTATCTGCTGCATTCATAAAGAGCATTTCTTTGTAGTTGTCAATCATGACCAAGAAAATAAATTTGCATTTCTGATGTAGCGTATTTGTGTCTCTCTTTCTTAATGTCTTGTTTTCCAGCCAAAAATGTTAAATGGTTACTTTTCTGCGTAATTTATAAAGCATTTTTTGAAGAAAACTGCTGTGTTTTGTTGTAAAATCAAGAATATGCTGTACAGTGAAGAATGTGCTTTATAGATTCTGAAAAAATATTTTGATTTCTCACTAGACCTTTATCTTTCTTTATTAAACAACATTTCACTTAGCCACAATGCTCTCTTCAAATCAGTCTCATCGCTTTGTCAGATCGCTTGCAATTTTGTAATTCCACGATGTTATTTATCATCGTTTATAGTTAATGTCTAACTAACGGTGACTTGTTGTCTACCAATCTTTCAGTATGAGTGTCACATCTGGATCTGGTAAATTCATCCCTCTATGATTTTTGTAAATTACTTCTCCGCCTTAATTTTCATTCAGCAGATGCATTCTAAAATATGGGATCATGTCGATTACTGCTGTGCATGATGTGTACGTTCTAAGAATTAGGCCTACACATTGTTCTCAATTATTATGCATGGAAAGATGATCAGGATAACGAACGACCACACAAACAAGCAACGTTTGAGCGTCTGACGTATGATTTGACAGATTTGACTTTCAAAAAACAACAGAAATATTTATTCTTTGATTTTGTAGGCCTATAAACTATTCTTTGAGTTAAGATGGCAAGATGACTTCTAAATCGAATGAATGAATTTTCCTATGAATGAATTCACCGCAGCCCACATCCTGCACTGCGGTTCGTGTCAAAATGTGTGACACTGATCGGATGCCTTTACGAGTCGAATCTAAATTGCGTGGAAATCATCGCTGTCAATTCACGAGTCCTGTGAACTAGCTTCCATGTTCGTGATGGGAGAAATAAAGATGTTGTGCTTTATCTGGTGGACAACTAATTTGAGATCCACTACAACAGTTTTGCCGTGCGCAACCGAAAGACGTTGATACGAGTACCTGTATAGGCTTCTTTGCTAGCTCTTACGGGAAGGGTTGACGCTAGGAGTGACCTCTGTTCAGTCTTTAGTTTTTCCTTAAGTTAAAAAGCAGAAATGCAATTGTTTGAAACACAGAAGAATTTAAAAATTTGGTTTTAACTAATCTAAATAATCATAGCTAAGAAATACTATCTGATGACAATGAGCAAGCTCTTCTGAAACTGTCACCAATAATTGCAGAAGCGACAAACATCAGAAATATTCAAAATAATCTTCATGTGTCAGTGCAGACAGATGTTATTGTTCTGAGATCTGCATTGTGCGGAGCCGCTGCCTTCCACTGTTTCACTGTCGGAAGAAACAGCTTTACGCACACAAATTGAGAACATCGAAGTTGGTTAATGGATTGCAATTATCTTCGACAGTAAATAGTAGGCCTACTTTGAGTAGGCCCATCCGAGGAAAGCACTATCCAATACCGACAAATGTTTGAAGATAAACTTCATGAAACTTTCTTTTGCCAACCTGTGAGTTTACCTGTGAGACATCATCTATAAACTCTTACAATTAATGAATCAAGAAGCTTAACGTTTTGGATTTCATTGGCCGGAGAAGAACGATGTCCAAGTGCAATTCTGTGTAAATGTACAGCCCCAGATCTACTTCAGGATTCCTCAAGGGAACACCATAAACACGTTTGCATGCTCAGGAGGACAATGTGTATAAAAGAGCTGAGAGATTATAGTAAAGATACAGTTTTCAGAAAGGATATTCCAAAACGAAAAGAAAGAAACAAGAAAGGATAATTCCACCATTATTCAAATTTTCAAATATCTCATTAAAGAAAGTAACAGTTTAAACCCGTATGCCTAGGAAATTGTAATCTAGGGAATTTTCCAAAATGCCAAACCGAAAACTTATTTTTTTAAAACAAGTCGCAGGAATTTCTGATTTAGAAAGTGATATAAAAAAATTAAAAGATTGTTGGCAATTCCACGACTATTCTCAAGATGTCAATTACATCGGTCTTATCAAAATTATATATCTGCTACTATCATTGTATCTTACCTTTGTGATATTAGTATGAAGCTGACACGTGAAGAGTTTGTCACAGGTCGGTTTATATTGTTAAAAATAATTGACCAAAACAAGTGGAGCATCAACAATGTAATTCCACGATGCTGAGAATTGCTCTAAGATGAAAGGTCATCAGGCGTCAGAGCGATGTTCAATCTTTAGAATTATATTTCCATATAGTTATAGCCAATTATAATTGAATTGGATGTCAGATGTGATTCAAATTATAAGAATGAAAATATCATTCTGAAGGAAAAAACGGCTAGCAAAACCATTTAAATGGATAAAGAACGATATTAGACTAGTAGTGATCTTAACAAGAATAGATTCATTGAAATAACTAATTCACTGAACAAAAGAGATTGACTCATCGAACTTGTATAGTGAATTGATGAAAACAGTAAAATTAGTGATTCCCATACAGTGATGAAAATCATCCCAGCAGCCATTCATAATGCAATATAATGCTTACTAATTTAAATTATTAATTGAAGTTGTATTGATGAGGACTGATGACGTTCTCTAATCCACAAGTGTGCAATACTACTGTAACCACTGGATCAATAGCCCTAACCCTGATTGACAAGGGTTTGATTAAATTAACCAGCCAACCAGTCTTCAAAATTTGCGGCTGATTTCAACGCTGCTAAATGGTCTAGAGCGGATATTTTTACATGTAAGAGCTTCTTCGCAATGCAAAAGGTAATCGTCGCATGGATAATTATGACGACTCATCAAATAGAAGTCGAGCATCTGCACAAATCCGCGAGTTATTGGTGCAAACATTTGATTCCTGCGTTAAGATTCTGCATCTATTTGCCCATTTGCGTACATTTTTATCTGGTGTCAAACTGAACCATTTGGATGCGTTTCTACAACTAAAAGGAAGCTCAAATGACGGAAAATTCAAATGCGATATCTTGAAATATTGTATTTGATATGGTAGTTTCTTTTCGTTGTTCAACATCGACCCTGGGATGTCCTCCGAATCAAGTAACGTTTATACAGCGTTTGAAGAATGTCGGTAAGGCTGGTGTCAGTTCTGTCATCAGTCATATCAATCCACTCTCTACTTCAGGTAAACGTAAGCGAAGAGCATCTCGTATACCTCTTACCAAACGCAGACGACGTGGTCTGTTTTAGATATGGAATGTAAAACCTCATCCCTTTGCTTATTTGATAGAACACCTATACAGACGGATATCATTAGAAATTATGTATCCATTCGTTATCCACAGACAAGTATTGATTCCGGTAGTGTCATTGAGTTTTTAATACCAGGAAATGATGCTGAGTACATCGATGTAAATGACATCAATGTACATGTTAAGTTTAAGATAGTAAATAAGGACGGTACCAACCTTGATGATAAGGACAAAGTAGCCGTGAATAACTTGCAATAGCAACGCTCTTCAAGGATGTATCATTGACCATTGGTGAAACTCGGGTTGAAGGTGGTCAACAAAGTTATCCCTATCTCGGTTATTTTTCAACAGTCATGCAGTTCCAGCCACAAGCACAAGAGAGGTTGGTGTAACGATGAAGCTGGTAAATTTGATAGTGACAAAAACAAGGGATTTGTCACTCGTGAAAAGTGGACTGCAGAAAGTAGGTTATGTGAATTATATGGTCCCCTATACTTGGACTTTTTCCGTCAATCACGTTTCTTAATGTCAAAAGTAGACATGCGAGTTCATCTCTTGCCGAACGATCCTAACTTTCTATTGAATTCCTATGGAGCAAAGACTGGATTTAAGATTGTGTTTGAAAGTGTTAGACTTTATGTGCGACGAATGACAGTGAATCCTTCGGTGATTAATGGTCACGAGATGGGTTTGAAGAAGTATGATGTTCTTTATGATGTAAATCATACTGAAATCCATAGTTTCACCATTCCTCGTGCGCAAAAGAGCTTTGTTAAAGATAGTTTGTTTCCTATACAATCACCAAAAATGATCATTGTCGGATTGATAGCAAATGATGCATACAATGGTAATATATCGAAGAATCCCCTCAACTTTGAACACTTTGGTTTAAATCAAATCGGATTGTATCGCGATACGGATTGCATTCCTGGTACTCCTTTTTGTTCAGACTTCGCTAATGGGCATTATTCTCGCTCATATCAAAATACCATGGAGACATTTAAATACTGGAATACTGATGACACCAATGGTTTGACCTATGATGAATTTGCTAAAGGTTATACACTTGATGCATTTGATTTGACAGCAAACAATGAAGCGGGTGCTTCTTATCGTCCGGGCACTGCCACGAAGGGTCTTAAACTAGAATTCTTCTTTGAAAAATATTTGACGAAAACAGTCAATGTACTCATCTATGGTGTGTTCGATTCCACCATTCGAATTAACAGGCTACGCGACGTTTCCGCTTCTTATACAAGTTAATGAGTTGGTTATCTGATGCAGAGCTAGAGAGAGTCGTTCAAGAACATGGTGATGAACGCACTGTTGCAGCATTTTGTGGGGTGTTTTCCATCAATAATATGCCCACAGTTTTACCAACACCACCCTCATTCATTATCATGAATACTGATACAGCACACTTACCCGGCAAACACTGGAAAGTTTTGTTTATTGATAAAAACTACATGTATTGTGGTGAAATCTTTGATTCATTGGCCTTACCAAATTGTGATTATGTTACACGCTTCATGAACCGTCATTCACGAAAATGGATTTGCAATGCTTTGGCCTATCAACATCCCTTGTCTTCAGCATGTGGAGCATATGCCCTCTACTCTGCAATGCAACGACTACATTATGACTCTTTACATGACATTTGTAAACATTTTTCACATGATACCCTTGTCAATGAAAAGCGCATTCGTAACTGTATAAAAGCCTTCAATAAATATGTATGATTAAAATTTGTTTTCTTTATTATACTTCAATGGAAAAGTAGATGATGTGATTGAATAGGTTGTATTTAGTCATCAAACATGAATAGGTAGAGATAAGAAGACATTGTTCACTTGTCACATTCATGCTTATGAGTGTTGGTTTGTTGAAGGTAAGTCATTATGCGAGGATGTATACGTTCTCTATACTTGTTCCAACTTGAGGATGTAAAATGTATCACACCATATTGATCATGAAGAGCAATGAAATCTCGTCGAATAATGAATATACGTCCGCGTAGAGGGATATTGTACATTGGATGATGCATGATATGTAGAGCATCGTGGAGGTTATCCATTTGAAAAGGTGATAAACTTATTTTAACTTGTCGATGAGCATCGTAAAAGGTAATGCGTCGAGCCTTCCATGTAACGTGACACTGAGAAGAGAGCTTGGCAATCATGGTTAGTTTTTGTCATAGTAAAACTTTTGCTTAGTCTTCTCGTTTAAGCAAAGCATTCATAAGAAATGGACGAAGTCATGTTAAGATTGATCATCATATTATCATTTGCAATAGTGACATTAGATCAATTGAATTCATTTACTAGTATTATTTGAAAAGTGATTGTTGCTGTGGATACAGGAAATATTAATCTGTTTTCACAAGACATCTGCAATTCACATCAATCAGATGAAATAGCTTTCAATACAGCATTCATCATTCACTGACTAAGTTCACTGACAAACTCCGCAGTTAAAAGTAGGCGACTGTAAATAAAAGCAGCGGCGTTTATTAGAGGAAATGCGGCATTGAAATATTAAAATCTCAAGTATTACTTCTCTGCATGCTGACATTGTTTTGACATTGCATGCTAACGGTTTTTATAGCGTTTATTTCTTTTTATATTCTTTTTTCTTCATTCTTCTTCTTTTTCAATTAAATTTATTTCTTTTTCAACTCTTCAATTTTTTCCTTATTTATATAAATTATGTTCTCAAGCAAATTGATGGGATTCTTTTTATTCTCTTATTCTTTTATACAATATTTGCATTTTCTTCGTCTTCCAAAATAACTTGAATATATTTGTTTAACATAAAAATCATCGTTAGATCTCATTTCTTTACAAAGGTAACATTTAAATTCAGTTTCAATGTTCATTTTAGAAGAATTAATTTTAATTGTAATTTGGTTGTAATTTTAGTTTTTTATTATTATTTAATGATGAATAGTAGTATGACTGTTTTACATTAAGAGATCGATCAACGTCAATTTATTTCGCGGAAGCGAAATGAATTGTGTTCCACATTTTTTCGAGCACAACGAGCGAATTCATAAGCGAGATGCGTGAGAAATAAATTTGGAAAATGTTGGTTGAGCTCGTAAGGTAAAACAGTCATACTACTAAATACACGACCCTTTCTACAATCCCTTTTGTTACAAGTGAATATGTTGTCGTAGGAATCGGTGCATTTATTGAATTTGATTTACTACGAAACTTAGATAAACACTATTTTCTGAATGATTAACATTACGACAATAGTGACATATATGACGTAGATCAACCCTGAATCTTCCATGATTTGTGAAAAAACTCCCGGATGTAATATATGTTATACAGCAAAAGTAATTTTAATTTCTTTCAGTACTTTAGGGTCAAAACTCCCCTGAATATGTATAAACATAAATCGATGGGCAATTCACTTTCCCCTCTGATGGTTCGAAAACACATTGCAGTCTATCTCGTAAATTGTAATTGGTAATGTATACAGATGACACGACACTCTTCAATTCCAATAAGCGACATGCTAAGAGCACTCAGCAACGTCAGCAGTTATGCGAAGTTCTTAATGAAGACTTACACAGGGTCTCAGAATGGGGCGCCAATTGGCTTGTTTCCTTCAATACTTCAAAAACTCAGAGTATTCTGCACTCACGACTTAAAGGAGATGACGATGATCATAGCATTAAGATGTCAGATAATAGGATCAGAGAACAAGATTCCATCTCCTTCCTTGTATTGGCGGTTACAAAAGACTTGTCATGGAAACCGTACATTGAAACCATAAGCAAGCAGGCAACTCAACACATTGGTAGTCTCCATCGTGCAAGCAGCTATCTTCCAAAACCGACTGTCTGCTATTTTTACAAGCCCACTATTCGTCCTCTGATGGAGCATCGTTGTCATCTGTTGTCCGGCGCCCCACAAACGCATCTTAACCTCCTTGAACGGGTTGAGAATGATATGGGTGAAAAACTTGCTAACAAGTTGCAGCCGCTCTCCGTCAGACGGAATGTTGCTTCACTCAGTCTCTTCTACAGGTACTATTTCGGTAGAAGCAGCTCTGCAGTAAATGAGTGCGTACCCAAACCTAAGATCTTCTCCAGAAGTACGCGCAGAGCTAATGCACCCACGTGCTATCATGCGAGCTTAGAACGCGCACGTGCTGTGAGTCACTCGGAAAGCTTTTTGTTCGCACGGCACATCTTTGGAATCAGCTTCCCCAGACCACTTTCACTGACCAATACAATCTTGATACTTTCAAGAGGCATGCGAACAGGTTTCTGATCGGGACAGCTTAATCAGATTAGAAGATCCGCTTTTTCGTTATATTTATTTGAAATAATACAATTTGTTACTTTTCATCGAGTAGCCCCTAGCTTCCTTCGTTCATGGCTCATAGCTGAAAGTTATGTAAAGAAAGCCTATATTACATTCTGTTTTACATGCGTGTGAAATTACAAACCATTTCATAGCATGAATCATGCCAATGTAGACATGCTATTTTACATACATGAAATTACAAATCATTTCATACTATGTTTCATACTATACTATTTTTAAACGTGTAGGCCTATACTTTCTAGATCTGTGATGCAAAGAAGCTATAAGGGAAATTGGTTGTCTAGGACACCTGAGTAACTTTCGCAACGAGAAGCTGAGGATGCGGTCACGATTTTTTTGACCGCGATCACAGTAACTGTCAATCGCAAAAAAGTGACCGCGATCGTGGTCATAAACGCAGAATTTTTCAAAAATGAACGCGATCACGGTCATTATAAAACAAACACACGAATTAACCGGTTAACCGAAAGCGAAAAGTTTTGGAGATTCGACAGGTTATTTGGAGTTGACTCTCCTAAATCTGTCCATAAGTAATTTATTTAGTGACACTGCAAAGTAAATAAATAGGCCTCGAGGATGAGAGCAACATCATTAGGGGCCTACATGCAATAAAATGTTCATTGTTAGTGCGTACCTGAATATGGCGGGGCAGAATACCTCGATTGTTGGAAGCCATAATGAAAGGTTTCATTGATTCTGGACAGATAAGACATCTTAAAAGGTGATTATTACCACTCTTCTTTCCAGTATCTTTATAAAACATCGAAGCAACTTTCATGCAACTTTCATCCATATCCGAATTTGATATGGAGAGATTTACTTACAACATAATATCAGGTAGGAATGCATCGCCTACCTACAATTTTCATTTCGACAAACTTTTGAAATGAGATGGGATAACAGAAAGCGCACATGATCTGACGTAGTAAGGTGAGTTCCCACTTTCCGGGTTTCACTAGCATAGAATGTGACGCAGACACCTCGTCATGTCGACTTGGAGTCAGAAAAATCGAATAGCTTTATACAGCTGAATGTGTGCGTTCTTCTGATATCCAGAGACATTCCAAACTATTGTGTTGTAAATTTATTATCAATGGCAGCCGTCAGGCGCATCTGAGGTCAAGGCGTTGGTTAGCGCGCTGATAAAATAACCAATCACGGAAGGGTAACTTGTCGTGTGAAAAATCGCTTAGTTACTTACTTTCGTTCGGCTACAAACTTCTATCATTTTGATCAAGCAACCAAACATGATCGAGATGAATTGTAGCAGAAGATCTGAATTTTCATATGCAACAGGAATCAATGAAATCGGACAGTCTTAACGGAATCTACAGCGATCCGCGTCCTTTTCTGGTCCATTCCTAGTACCATGTAAATACAAGAGAGCATGTATGGACCAGAAATGTAATGCTTTTTTATGCATTACTGCAAAACTGCAGAGAATATCAGAATTGAAATTTAATCGATCATGTCACAATTTGGATTGTCAGAGGCGATACACCGATAACGACAGATGCTGGAGCAAACATTGTTGCAGCACTTCCAAATGAAGTGCGCTATCAGTGCATTGTTCACCACCTTTCAACGGTATTAAACGATGCTTGGTTAAAAGCAATGAAAGATGATAGGTTATTGGCTGCCATGGACGAGGCTGTGAAAGATGTAGCTGGTTACATTCATCGCTCACATGTGCACTACGATGATTTGCTTCTCAGTCTTTAGTCACCTAGTGCAACCTCCCCATGGAGACAGATCATTTTATGAAATTCACCATTCCTTTGATGAATATTTTGAGCAAATTCGGACAATTTCAGAGATAAACAACATGGCATATCGTTTGATGCCAGTGTCTCTCATGCTGTTGAAAAATATTGTAGAATTGTTCAAGCAATTCAATGCTATTATTGATAATATTGAGGCATCAAGTGCGCCAACGTTGCAGAATGTAATCCCAAGCAACTATTTGATCAGCAGTGGGATGACTGCAATTCTTCAAGAAGGATCCACTTGCGCAGGGGCGTATCCAGGATTTTGAAAAGGGGGGGTACAAAAATTAATAAATTTTTTGGCCTACCACGAAGATTATGCATATTCAACGCAAAGAAATATAATAATCATAAATAGTATAATCATAGTCGCATGTAATATTATCGATAATTTAATCTTCGCTTTCATATTCATTTTCGCTAATCCCGAATTTTGATATCCCACATTTTGATATCCCACATTTTGATATACCGTAACGTCCTAAAATTGAATTCAGTAAAACTGAACAGGTACAGATTATTATAAAACTAAACAGTGACGCAAACAGTATTATTAGTGTACGCATCTTCTACATGTATACTTCAGATATCCTCTATCAGTACAGTGAAATTACAGAACAATATACAGGCACTGCAAAATACTTTTCCTGAAGAAAGAAGCTAAAAAACATAACATTTTTCTGAGCTTTACACTAATGTTTTTACGAGAGACCGTTAGGAGTTAAGTAAACGTATTACAATTTAAAGCGTGAGTTGTGCTCCGTCTTATACAAATCAATCACAGAGTCGTAATCTAGTGGAATGTCTTTGTGTATTGCCAGCAAAGTCAATCCTGTCAAACGTGCTTCACTCATTGTTGAACAGAGGTACGTTTTCACTTGACGAAGCTTGCTGAACGACCGCTCTGCAGTCGCCGAAGTTACTGGGATTGAAGCAAACACTTTCAGTAGGATATAGGTCAGAATTACACGACTTCAGGACTTCCACAACGCTTGAAGGACAATCTTGTTTAGGAATTGAATTCCATTTTCGCTGCCATCTGTAGAATTCCATCATACAAGTATCAAGACTATCTGGTAGTATGGATTTATATTTTTCAAAGATACGTTTCATATCTTTCCACTATGACATCGGCAACTCGATCTGGTATGAAGTTTGACATAGATAGGGCAGTTTTTGAAGATTCACTGAAGCGATCGTTCAGCTGTGAGATGATTGCATCAACCAAAGGATACCATGTAGCTTTTCTGTAATAATCAGATGCTGATTAAATTAAGAAGGCACATTCGAACGATATTTTTGCTTTGATGTCAGTCGTGGTGTTTCGAACTCTGCAGAAGGATCGTCCGTAATGCACTGAAACAGCTTCACGGCTTCTGCGTAACCATTGATGAATACAATTGATTCACTTCTCCAAGACCTGAAGATGTCAGTTACATGTTGAACTTCTTCCATGGCTGCCACAAAATCTATCTTCTTAGCCTGAAGTTGGATCGAAAGTTGTTCTGTGATTCCGAAAATTTTCTTGAGTAACACGAGTCCGATTATGAATTGAGTACTTGTTATCCTATGAATGAGAGAATATTCACGATTGGAATACTCACCAGTGGTGTTCAGATGGTCAAGTTGAATAGTAGCCTCATATTGGGAGAATTAAAACTGATAACAGAACTGTCGACATGGTGCAGATAATCAAGGAGGCGTGTGATGGCGCATTGAACACGTTCGGAAAGTTTAGAGCAAAGGAAAAGTGTTCGAAAAGACATACAAAGACCAAATTAGCGTTGATTGATGCAATTAATGAGCTCTTATCATAAATGTACTTTGAAATAATGCAGATTTCTTTTATATACTTTTTGGTTGAATAAAGAAGATTTTTCAACGGACAAAAAGCTGGTTATATTTAAGAATGGATAGAATTCATTAAGTTTACACAGTGGAAATAAATAGGTATTCACTGAATACTGTGAATACTATACACGCTACGCCACTGCAAGTCAGTGTTTGACGAATGTGTTATCGGCGCTATCGGCAATGGCTATCGGTAAGAAAGCAACGTCACACTCTGACACAAGACTCCCAGGCAAATCAAGCACTAAAGCTCAACTCCACAGAATGTATTGAGAATTGATGTTTGAGTGCACTTTCCTTCTTCATAAACTTATGTGTTAAAATCATATCTCTCAGAGGGGGGGGACATTCCCCCGTGTCCCCCCCCCCTTGGATACGCCACTGCACTTGCGAAACTATTAAACGGTTAGCTCACAATGTGCAGGAAGGTTTCAATAGACAATTCTGGACTTCCACCACAATAATGCACCAGGTGGCAGTGGTTCTAGACCCGACGTTCAAACATCTGCATTTCATAAATGATGTAGTGTTTAGAAGAAAAGTTTATAAAGACCTCGGTGAAGCAATTTCTTCAACTCTACTAGAATATATAAAAGACCAATTGAAAGATGATGATATCTCCCACCCAACATCCTCCCAACTTCATTCTCTTCATTGCGTAACAGACCAACAGGACAAACAACTACTGAGATCCCCACTAATAAAAAACTCCAGTCTGAGTTTGAGGAATACCTGGCCGCTACCATCACCAATGCAGCAACGAATCCATTAGAGTTCTGGAAGGGAAAACAGTGGGAATTTGCGTCTTTGAGTCAACTAGCCAGAAATAAATCTGTTATTCCGGCATCTTCTGTTGAGGGCGAGCGACATTTCAGCACTGGTGGTGCTATTGTGTATTCAAAAAGAAGCAGTTTTTCTCCAGCTGCGACTGTGGACATTCTGGTAGTTCTGAAGGAAGCGTCGCTTAACGGTCTGTGGTAATATCATTATTGTGGAGCCTAATTTGTTTATTGCACATGTCTAGATGACAAGGAATGGAGACATTTGTATTTTCTTTCCTTCAATGATAATTGTTTTCAATAATATTCTTGTTTTCTTTTTGATCCTCATCAGCCCACCAGACTACATGTGTAGTTTCATGATTTTCATTTCAACATAAATCTGGAAGTTCAACTGCAATTTCAATAAAATTCTAATTTAAACAAATTTGAATGTAATTTCATATGATTCCGCCCACCAGACTACATGTGTAGTTTATCACCTGAAGTGTCATCCATTGAAGAGAAAATTGACCTGATAGCAGAATTTCAGCAGTACGATATCAGCCATCATTATACGAGTCTGGCATAAGTTTTTATACCCTTATGTATCAATTTCTATGTTCCTGAATAACATTCGATAGAATTATTGTGTTATGCTTCCAGTGAAGCACCGCCTTCAACTTTTGGAATTTACCGGTTGGTCATTTGAGAAAATTTCTACATTTCATTTGTTGTGCACCGATCGATGTGGTGCTTCGATTTACCTTGCAACTAGTGAATTGACGAATGCGCGCCAAAACAAAAGCCATTTATCTTAGAGGTTGAAACTATTCTGTGGTTGATTGCCGCTTATCAGTTATCGCGGGTCCAATCGGAATCTATAAAAGTAAATGGATAGAAATTTCATTTATCATTCTCTCTCCACTAATCCACTACACTAAGGTCTGATAGCAGCTGGAGCTCTTGTTGCTAGCGTCAAGATGTCTCGCACGAGTTTAAAACTATCCAATGGCGAGAAGTAAGTGACACCAAAGATACATGGGCCAACGAGCACGAAGAATGATGATGATCAATAAAGACTTCACTCACATGTCTTCTCAACAAAATAATGAAATATCCTTTCGATCCGACCACAATGTAAACCGTCAGTTATCAAATGAAATAAATTTCGCTGTTAAACCAACTCATCAAAAAACTAACATTTCCTCCCAAATGAAGACGGCTTGGCATTCTTGGCTTCCACACCGTGCTCATCTGGTCGCCTGGGTGAAATCCGTCGATCTGTTAGGTAATTTACTGCCAAACGTTGATACGGATGCTAAATCACCTTGGTTACTATCCATTCCAACAGCATGATTCTAACCATTTGTAATTCAATTCTACACAATGCATTGACAGCAGAATGCATTCAGTTAGTTATCAATTTAGACGATTGTCTGAACTTACAGACTCACTAAGCCTGTTGAAACGAAAGCTATTATCTAAATTTGCTGAGATAACAAACTCGAAAACTCAGCCAAGAAACAGAAAAAGCTTTCAATCTTTTTGCATGAAGACTTGAATTGTAAAGTGGTTCATTGAAATTTCATTGATAATCAACTTTATTTCCGTTTCCTTGACATTCTTGTCAGCAAATTGTCATTCTATTTGATATCTAATGAGTTTTAGGCCACTGCATTTCCTCTAATAAACACCGACCTCTAATAAGTGCCACAGCTGAGCGTTCATCCTTTTCATAAACGACGCCAACTATCCTTTTCACACAATAATTGAATTAAAGAGAATCATAAAATAAGAAAGACAAAACCGCCGACAATTATGCATGCATCCGTTAGAAAGATGAAATAAAGACTTGAGATAAGATGCAGCGTTTGGTCACTGGCGCATTGTACATGATTAAAATATGTTGGGGAATCTATCTAAAAATACATTCGGGGCACTGCCTCGGATGCCCCAATGGACGCTGCGCCCCAGAAATCAGACATAAGAAAAGATGACCAGTTCAATTACCGACTGATGTTCCGCCGACAACAGGTTAGGAAAAATGAAACTGATTCCTTAACCGGTGCCTTCCCATAATCTGCAATAGACGTTTCAAATAGACGTGAAATACTAGAAGAAATAACCAACTTCTATAGAGAGCTTTACAAAAACAATTTTGCAAATGTGATAATAATCATAATAATATTAATATAATCATGATAATAATGATAATAATAAAAATGTGATGTAGAAATTGAGAAAGAAGAGAAAGAAAATCCGACACCTGAAATTTTGAAAGGTGAAGTACAACTAGCAATAAGGGAAATGAAGAATAATGGATCACCGGGAGAAGACGAAATAATATGCGAAATGTTAAAAGCTGCAGGGGAAACCTTGATTGAGATGCTGACAAAAATCTTTAACCGAATTTTGAATTGTGGCCAGATACCCCATGAGTGGAGAAACGCAGATGTAGTGGTGATTCACAAAAAAGGCTGCAGTAAGAACATAAAGAGCTACCGACCAATAAGCCTTCTAAGTCATCTGTACAAAGTCTTTACCAGAGTTTTACAACGCCGGATTAAACAGATTTCAGAATGGAATCAACCAAGAGAGCAAGCTGGTTTCCGGAAAGGCTACTCAACAATTCACCATCTACACTCGATAAATCAACTGATTGAGAAGTATACAGAGTATAACAAGACTCTCTATCTACTTATGATCGACTATGAAAAAGCTTTTGACTCTGTTAGCCACACAGTGATGCTAACTGCAGTAAGAAAGCAGGGAATAAGAGGGGAAAATGGAGAATTTTAAATGAGATATATAGTGATGCAACAGCTTCCATAAAGTTGGAAACAAGAGGCCCGAAATTTCTCATTGAACGTGGCGTTCGCCAAGGAGATCCCATATCCCCAATCCTCTTTACGACAACATTAGAAGACCTATTCAGATCATGTCACTTCCCTACAGACTCAGGAATAAACATCGACGGTGAACGTCTCATGAACTTGAGATTTGCATATGATATTGCCATTTTTGAGGATGACGCGACTTCCATGCAAATAATTTTAGATGAGCTAAATAAGCAGGGAAAAAGGTCAGTTTAAAGATAAACAACGAGAAAACAAAAATTTTGACAAACGGCCAAACGAGTTTAATCCACATCAATGGACACGTCATAGATTATGTCGACGATTTTGTTTACCTTGGACAGAATATCTCCTTTCAAGCCCGCCAAGAACAAGAAATCCTAAGAAGAACACCAAATGCGTGGAAATCCTTTTGGAAACTCAAGACCTAGTTAACATCACGAGGTATAGAGATGAAGAATAAAAAACGTTTGTTCGATATGTGCATTCTGCCTGTCCTGACATACGGATCCCAAACCTGGTCTCTAACACGATCACAAGAGAATAAACTCAGAACAACACAACGAGCGATTGAACGACGGATGATTGGAGTCACTCTGAAAGACAAGGTTAGAAACGAAGAAGTAAGGAGACGAACAGGATTAAAGGACGTTGTGATAGAAGCGAAACATCTCAAATGGAAGTGGGCTGGTCATGTCATCAGGCGACCCGATAACAGATGGAGCCATAGAACGACAGTATGGATACCAAGAGAAGGGAAAAGAAACCGTGGAGGACAGAGAAAGAGATGGAGAGACGAACTCCCAAGGAACTGGCTGCTGGCGGCGGCGAACGATCGTGCGAAATGGATTCGTATCACAAGGGAGTCCATTTTCCGCAAGGATGATAACGGCTAACGTAAGACGTAAGTAAGACCTTCCTATAATCTGCAACCTGGAATGAATAGACTAAAATGGTAAGCAAGACAGTGACATTTCATAAATCAGCCTTCCTTGAACGTTCTCTGAATCATTTAAACTTCCATTTTCAATGATATTATTTCCATCTACATAAAAATTTTGTACTTGATGATCTCAACAGATTCTCATTCAGTGCCTTGACAAGTTTGGAGAAATCAACGAAAGGCATTGGCACATGCAAGCTCATGATATATTCGGGGGTCTCACCCAGGGCCCTGGGAGTGCTCGACTCGACATTTTGTTATACCGTTCCAGTACTCGAACGACGATGAGTACTTGAATCGAGTTGGGGAACATATGTAAAAACATTTCGTGTTTGCATAACTCTCATTTCGATTACATCGAATTTCTTTAATGACTTACAACTTTAGCGTCTTCATTCAGCATTAAGTCTTGGTCACAGCCTGGTCACAGCAATATTATTGAACTTGCAATGAATTGTTCCCTAAATTCAGTCACATTTAACGACGGCCAATCACATCAGCCAAAAGGAGAAGATTAATCATTCCTATCTTTGTAAAACTGTTATTTCAGCTTCTCAGACAGTCTGTTTGCTATTTTTATATTATCTCACACACACACACATGCTAACTCTGACAGTTGTTCAGAAATCATAATCTATTTTTTATTTTAGTCAGAATGGGCACGTATGTTGTCGTCACAGTTTGTTAAAAAGCGAAAAATGTTTTGCAAGTATATGCAGATTTTTGTTTAAAATGTTATTTTCTATTTTGATTCAATATACTACTCACAAAAATTACACTCATCAACTTAGGTAAACAGGTTTCTCATAAAGGCAAGTACAGGATGATGTAATGGTCAGCAGACTACAACTCGGGCAACATCACATTAATCAGCTGCAATTGATAGATAGTCTGATGATGTGCTGTTGTTTAAAGTAACAAATTACTACACAAGCTGTTCAACTGGAATAGACTGAATAGAGATAAATACACAAAAATCGATAAATGCACATTGCAATACTGCACAACTTGAATAAAAACTGCGAACTCCGTTAGTTTCAATAAATATTAAAATAATAGGGTCTGCTCTGACATTTAACCACGACCAGTAGACATAGAACTGCATAACTGCGAAAAATACAGGTTTAAGTGAACTCGTTATAGATGAAATTGATCTTCTGTTAATTTCCTAATAGTAACTGAGCGATGTTCTCTCTCACTCTGTGCGTTATTCAGAATCGCGCTACGCTTGCTTAATAATTATTGTATAATATGCCTACAAGGTAAAATATATACATTGCTTAAACAAAAGGTTTTGAAAAATTTATTGCAAAAACAATTCAAATAAATGATTGCATGCATAGAACTTTTTAAATTTCTGTAATGTATGTCTAATGTCCACAATTACATACATGTATACTGTTCTTAACAAAGGATGACCCACTCACTCGATCTGCGTCGCTATATGCCTTATTTTCTTATTCTCTTCATTGCCTTCATTGGCCCAAGTAGGCCTAAACACATTTTTGCCTCTTGATATAGATAAAAATTTTGTCCGACTCGACTCGACTTGACTAGACCCGAGTTTTAGCCGACTCGACTCGAGGTTGACGAAAACCCGACTCGCAGGGTCCAACACCTAACTTTTATATAGAAATTGATCAATTGAATTCATTTATTAATTGAAAAGTGATTGTTGCTGTGGACACAGGAAATATCAATCTGTTTTCACAAGACATCTGCAGTTCACATAAATCAGATGAAAAAGCTTTCAATGCAGCATTCATCATTCACTGACTCAGATCATTTATTTGATTGATTTTTATTTGAATGGTTTGGGAATGTCTTTGTAATTGAAGAGTGAAGACAATGAGCTTCAACTTACCAGGCCGGGAGACAATGATGCGGTTAGACTCTTCACCTGCAATCTGGAAGGGCTCGCTGTCTGACAGCAGAACCATTTTTACTTCTTTCAAATAGCAACCATCGCAAGTATTGCCCGCAGAGTCAGCGAACTCACAATCATCAACTTGAAAGACGGGAACACCATCCCTCCTCAATCCAACTCTCCTCCTCAGAACTGTCTCCTGCGCCGACCTTCCCATCTCCTTGGAGATGGCTTCACGGACGTCCTTCACTGTAGGTGAGGAACGAATGTCCAAGACGACGGACGACTTCTTACCACCAAACAGTTCCTCAATCATGAAGGGAATTCCTGTAGAGACAGAGAACAGAGATCAGGAATGGAATTCCAACAGAACCAGCCATTATCTCAGGTGTCACCTACAGAACACAGAAGATAATAGAAGGACACATAAGCAAATAATGGCAATGTCATGCCACTGTCAACATGAAGGTCAAACAATTATTTATAGGAGATTGATTATGAACACACTTTCTCATGTCGAAATTCCCCTTCTAAGTTTTCTGTTTGAGGACGATTTATAGCTGAATTGTGATATTTTGATAAAAAGCTATATAATTATTTCACTTTCTGTTACTTCGCTTAGATGATTTTTACGTCGTATACTTAATTAATCCAGTTTTCAGCTGTAAAACTCGCATCGCAGATCCATACTGTTCATTGTCATTTATAATGCTGAGACTATCTGCTGCATTCATAAAGAGCATTTCTTTGTAGTTGTCAATCATGACCAAGAAAATAAATTTGCATTTCTGATGTAGCGTATTTGTGTCTCTCTTTCTTAATGTCTTGTTTTCCAGCCAAAAATGTTAAATGCTTACTTTTCTGCATACTTTATAAAGCATTTTTTGAAGAAAACTGCTGTGTTTTGTTGTAAAATCAAGAATATGCTGTACAGTGAAGAATGTGCTTTATAGATTCTGAAAAAATATTTTGATTTCTCACTAGACCTTTATCTTTCTTTATTGAACAACATTTCACTTAGCTACAATGCTCTCTTCAAATCAGTCTGATCTCTTTGTCAGATTGCTTGCAATTTTGTAATTCCACGATGTTATTTGTCATCGTTTATAGTTAATGTCTAACTAACGGTGACTTGTTGTCTACCAATCTTTTAGTGTAAGTGTCACATCTGGGTCTGGTAAATTCATCCCTCTATGATATTTGTAAATTACTCCTCCGCCTTAATTTTCATTCAGCAGATGCATTCTAAAATACGGGATCATGTCGATTACTGCTGTGCATGATGTGTACGTTCTAAGAATTAGGCCTACACATTGTTCTCAATTATTATGCATGGAAAGATGATCAGGATAACGAACGACCACACAAACAAGCAACGTTTGAGCGTCTGACGTATGATTTGACAGATTTGACTTTCAAAAAACAACAGAAATATTTATTCTTTGATTTTGTAGGCCTATAAACTACTCTTTGAGTTAAGATGGCAAGATGACTTTTGAATCGAATGGATGAATTTTCCTTTGAATGAATTCACCGCAGCCCACATCCTGCACTGCGGTTCGTGTCAAAATGTGTGACACTGATCGGATGCCTTTACGAGTCGAATCTAAATTGCGTGGAAATCATCGCTGTCAATTCACGAGTCCTGTGAACTAGCTTCCATGTTCGTGATGGGAGAAATAAAGATGTTGTGCTTTATCTGGTGGACAACTAATTTGAGATCCACTGCAACGGTTTTGCCGTGCGCAACCGAAAGACGTTGATACGAGTACCTGTATAGGCTTCTTTGCTAGCTCTTACGGGAAGGGTTGACGCTAGGAGTGACCTCTGTTCAGTCTTTAGTTTTTCCTTAAGATAAAAAGCAGAAATGCAACCGTTTGAAACACAGAAGAATTTAAAAATTTGGTTTTAACTAATCTAAACAATCATAGCTAAGAAATACTATCTGATGACAATGAGCAAGCTCTTCTGAAACTGTCACCAATAATTGCTGAAGCGACAAACATCAGAAATATTCAAAATAATCTTCATGTGTCAGTGCAGACAGATGTTATTGTTCTGAGATCTGCATTGTGCGGAGCCGCTGCCTTCCACTGTTTCACTGTCGGAAGAAACAGCTTTACGCACACAAATTGAGAACATCGAAGTTGATTAATGGATTGCAATTATCCTCGACAGCAAATAGTAGGCCTACTTTGAGTAGGCCCATCCGAGGAAAGCACTATCCAATACCGACAAATGTTTGAAGATAAACTTCATGAAACTTTCTTTTGCCAACCTGTGAGTTTACCTGTGAGACATCATCTATAAACTCTTACAATTAATGAATCAAGAAGCTTAACGTTTTGAATTTCATTGGCCGGAGAAGAAAGATGTCCAAGTGCAATTCTGTGTAAATGTACAGCCCCAGATCTACTTCAGGATTCCTCAAAGGAACACCATAAACACGTTTGCATGCTCAGGAAGACAATGTATATAAAAGAGCTGAGAGATTATAGTAAAGATAGTTTTCAGAAAGGATATTCCAAAACGAAAAGAAAGAAACAAGAAAGGATAATTCCACCATTATTCAAATTTTCAAATATCTCATTAAAGAAAGCAACAGTTTTAACCCGTATGCCTAGGAAATTGTAATCTAGGGTATTTTCCAAAATACCAAACCGAAAACTTATTTTTTTAAAACAAGTCGCAGGAATTTCTGATTTAGAAAGTGATATAAAAAAATTAAAAGATTGTTGGCAATTCCACGACTATTCTCAAGATGTCAATTACATCGGTCTTATCAAAATTATATATCTGCTACTATCATTGTATCTTACCTTTGTGATATTAGTATGAAGCTGACACGTGAAGAGTTTGTCACAGGTCGGTTTATATTGTTAACACTAGAAGACCTGAAATTTCAATCTTACTAGAAAGCCTGAAGTGCGTCAATTGACGCATTTCTAAAATCATAATCATAATATCGGTCAAAACTACAAGTATGATATAAGTAGGCTATATGAGATACTTTTGCAATAAATAATGAAGTAATTAATGATTTCTATATGGTAGGGATCTATTCCAAATTAGTTTAGAAATGTGTAAACACTACTGAGTTAGAATATTAAAAACCATAAAATTCCCAATTCGCAAGTAACACTTAGCATTATTTCCAAATTTGAAAAAATAAAAGTCAATATCAATAATTTGAATTGCAAATGGATTCATATTTCACAAACAGAACTAATAGAGAATCATATGAACATCCGGATTACTTACTTGCATTCATTGCACATTCGAATTGTACAACGTCCGCAAACTGGGCGGTTACAAAGTTGACACCGATCTAAGGTACGATTGCGCTTACATTCACCAGATGAGCATGTCAACCTTTGCCGTACATTTCTTTGATTGTTGTCAAAGGCCACTGCTCGTTTTCGAGTTTTTTCCTCGACTTGCTTGCTTTTGAGAAGTTGCTCTACCACTTCTTGAATATATGAGCGTCGACTCATGTTGGTCTTAGTCACCTCTTTGTACAATACCCAAGAATTGGCTAAAGCGATGTCCATGAGAACACATGAACTGGCCATCTTCGACACGCTGGCTTCACCGAATACAGGCGCAACATTTGATCTAAGACATCGACTCCCGATTTTGTTGCGTTGTATAGTAAAACTGTCTCAGGCTTGCACTTCTGATTGTCAGCAGTAGGGATAGTCACTGTATGATGAAGAGTGCTTAGTATTGTAACTTTTTTGTTCTTTTTGCACTGATAAACAGTCAATGTTGCTGATGAATCGGCATTCTTGAGTACATCGGTATGATGCAAAGATGATTTTTCATGGACCAATGGAGGCAGCTCTCGTCGATTTGATCGGACAGTACCGATAATCGAAGTATGTTTGCTTGCAAGTTGTTTAGCCAATAAAAGGCTAGTGAAAAAGTTATCAGTTGTAATGGTGTGTCCATTTCCTTCTACCGGTTTTAGTAACTTCATCACAACATCAGTAGAAATACTGTCAACACGTGTTGAGTCTCTTCCTAAGTATGGGAAAACGTTATATAGATATTTGGTCTGAAGATCCACCATAAACCAAAATTTGATGCCAAATTTATCTGGCTTATTGGCCATGTATTGAAGAAATCCACACCTGGCTTTGCATGGGAGAAGCTGTTCATCAATAGTTAGATACTTAGATGGATAGAAAGAAATCTGGCATCTATCTATGAAATCATACCAAAGATCAGAAATCAAGCAAAATTTGTTGTTCTCTGTCCTTGATTTTCTCGTAGTCTTATCATCGAAGCGAAGAAAGCGTTTGATCTCCATGAACCGATCTCTGCTCATATGGTCAGTAAACAATACATTTCCGCACTGTTTGGACCAAAATTCTCGAAGGGGAAGATTCTTGCATCCCAAAATGCCGCGAGCAATCCAAAGTCCAAAAAAGTGTCTAATTCAGATGGGTCATTTTTCCAATCGGATTTGAATCTCTGACCTTCTGATGTTGTGTATTTACAAATTTTTCGTAGCATCGGCTCATTGATCAATAAGCGGAAAGCGGACAAGGGATCACCAATACGTGAAGTTGCATATGACGTTGGACCTGGTTGACGTCGTAAAATATTTTGGGCATCACGTCGACCTGTGCTTGAAGGAGAATTAGCAAGTTTGTTCCAGACAGTGCCGTCTTTTCCAACGAGACTGGCTGCGGACGCGCCTGTCAGTATCGATTTCTGTTCCGGGTATTCGCTGAGATAACGGCGGAATATCATCAATGGAGTCATCGTCACTACTGCAGGATTCATCGACGTCATGTTGGTCAACAATGTTTTCAGCTGGGATTGCTTCATTCTCATCGTCTCCGTTGTCACTATCGTCTGTATTGAGATCTTGCAGCAATTGCAAAGCTCTCAAAGCGGAATGTTTTGCTCGTCTAGCCATTTGTTTTCCTTGCATGTCAAATGACGCTAAAGTGCTTGAAATGAACATTTTATTATTGATCGATCATTTTCAAAATCCTGACACAGATAGAGGACAATTATATATTGCCGCAAGCAATTCATTCATAAACACGAAGATTGCTCTCAATATATCTATGCGAATGCTTGTTGCCGCTCTGACATTAGATATCTATTGAATCTATTGTGTTTTCAGTTGACTGATGACGCCTAAAGGATTGCTTTGGAGTTTAATTTAACGCTTTGCATAGCTATAAGAAAACTTGATACTGTGTTATCCGACTCTAGGAATACAATGCGTCAATTGACGCACTCAGGCTTTCTAGGAAGTCAAGAGATTTCTATGTCAAATAGATGTCCGAGAGGGCTGTTACTTTCAGAATAGTAAGAACTAAGGAAAATATTAAAAGTCAGGAAGTTTCATTGGATAAATGTCACAGAGTAACTTAAAAACATGGAAAATGAACTGACTTCGCGTCAATTGACGCGCTTCGGTCTTCTAGTGTTAAAAATAATTGACCAAAACAAGTGGAGCATCAACAATGTAATTCCACGATGCTGAGAATTGCTCTAAGATGAAAGGTCATCAGGCGTCAGAGCGATGTTCAATCTTTAGAATTATATTTCCATATAGTTATAGCCAATTATAATTGAATTGGATGTCAGATGTGATTCAAATTATAAGAATGAAAATATCATTCTGAAGGAAAAAACGGCTAGCAAAACCATTTAAATGGATAAAGAACGATATTAGACTAGTAGTGATCTTAACAAGAATAGATTCATTGAAATAACTAATTCACTGAACAAAAGAGATTGACTCATCGAACTTGTATAGTGAATTGATGAAAACAGCAAAATTAGTGATTCCCATACAGTGATGAAAATCATCCCAGCAGCCATTCATAATACAATATAATGCTTACTAATTCAAATTATTAATTGAAGTTGTCCTGATGAGGACTGATGACGTTCTCTAATCCACAAGTGTGCAATACTACTGTAACCACTGGATCAATAGCCCTAACCCTGATCGACAAGGGTTTGATTAAATTAACCAGCCAACCAGTCTTCAAAATTTGCGGCTGATTCCAACGCTGCTAAATGGTCTAGAGCGGATATTTTTACATGTAAGAGCTTCTTCGCAATGCAAAAGGTAATCGTCGCATGGATAATTATGACGACTCATCAAATAGAAGTCGAGCATCTGCACAAATCCGCGAGTTATTGGTGCAAACATTTGATTCCTGCGTTAAGATTCTGCATCTATTTGCCCATTTGCGTACATTTTTATCTGGTGTCAAACTGAACCATTTGGATGCGTTTCTACAAGTAAAAGGAAGCTCAAATGACGGAAAATTCAAATGCGATATTTTGAAATATTGTATTTGATATGGTAGTTTCTTTTCGTTGTTCAACATCGACCCTGGGATGTCCTCCGAATCAAGTAACGTTTATACAGCGTTTGAAGAATGTCGGTAAGGCTGGTGTCAGGTCTGTCATCAGTCATATCAATCCACTCTCTACTTCAGGCAAACGTAAGCGAAGAGCATCTCAGTAATGGGTAAAAGACCGTTCCAGGACTCCATAAAATTCAAAAAAATAGTATCTTTAAAAATGACATAAATTCATGAATTTGAACCCTTTTCAGGTTTTTAAGACCTAAATACATGAATTTAGACCATTTAAAAAGTACCATTTTTTGAAAAAATGGTATTTTTAAAAACGACATAAATTCATGAATTTGAACCCTTTTTCAGGTTATGGAGACCTAAATTCATAAATTTAGGCGTTTTTAAAAATACCCAATTTTTCAATTTTTTCAAAATCTCAAGTGTGTGATTATGACATTTTTCATTGCTCAAATCATGACCGTTCAAGGACACCGAAAATCATAAAAGTTAAGAATCTCAAATTTGAGATTAAGATTATTTTTTCTCTCTCTTAAATCATGACCGTTCAAAGACACCGAAAATCATAAAAGTTAAGAATCTCAAAATTTGAGAATTACAATTTTCACCCCCCTTAAAATCATGACCGTTCCAAGCCACAACATCAAAAAAAATGGTAATTTTAAAAATGTCTTTTAAATCTATTTTTCAGGTTTTTAAAATATGAGATAACTAAAATTATGTGACTAAAAATATTTCTTTAAAAATGGAAGAAACAAAAGTGGAAGAAACCGCAAAAATATATCCTTCGTTATCATATGAACGTAGTTCTACTTTAATGGACATTGAAAAACATAAAGATAGAGTTAGGTATATGAAAAGAAATAATGTTATGAACAAGCGATGAAGGATGTTCACTAGTACTAACTAATAACATTAACACTTTCACTTAATGTTGTTGCGCTGCTTACTGTTGCTCTGCTTGCTGTTGCGCTGCTTGTTCTTCGTTAATTTGATTCATAACTTGTTCATAAGTTGGCGGCCCTGTTGTATCGACGTTGTTCGATGATATTGTTGCTTGTTCAATAATTTATTCGTCCCGTTCTTGTGATAAGGTTCTATTTAAAGAAAATATTACTGTCTGCCGTTGTTCAATTAAGTTTAATATTTTCTTATCAATTGTATAATTGATGTGCGAGTCTCCGATATATTCAAAAATTCTTCTCATAACCAAGTGTAAGTATATTTTACTTCGTGCTTGCAGATGTATGATTTCCCTTGTTGACTTCTGAATTCTTCTCCGCTTTATCTTCAATCGAACAGATCTTTCAGTAGATCCAACCATTGTGATGATAAAATTTAAACTAAGATTGTAATGTGTCACGTTTTATGAATTGTGTGTGTTTAAATAGCAAGTGAAAATTATGAATGGCGATCTAAGCAAAGCGGCATTGTAGGTGAAAAAAGTTTGCTTGACAACATACGGGTATGACATGACGCGTATGATTAAATGTACTTGAATGACAATGGGGAAATTGCACCGCATTGTAAATCATTTCATCGGCCAAAATGCGAGCCAGATTACCGACCAAAACCAGATAAGTTGCGGTTTTGGTTCGACAGTCGGTCTCGACTATCGATACTGCGATATTGTATTGAATGATTGCTATAACAACAGAATATTCCCTCAAAGCAGAGAATGAATTAATAGATTGCTTTTATGTTATTAACGCTATGTTATGAATGCACAACCCGTATAATCCCCTAAAACAATCATGCGGTTTGAGAAATGTGGTAACAGATGTTGCTATTGTCTTAATACAGATAAAACAAACAATATCCTCTTAATGAGAGTTCATAAAAATAAAATGGAACATTGTTAAACAAGACATTTTATTCCATTTAAAATGAGTAACATTTGAGACTTCCTAAAAAATATACGGCAAACAAACTACGTCAAATTTCGATTTAAATGAGATTGCTAATCAATTGGGAATAAAGAATTTTCACATATTGATGAGAAATGAATTACTATTGATAAAAGATGTGCGAAATACTAACTCTACTAATACAATGTAACAATGTAACGTTTTAATTTAGATTAAATTAAATCATTTCAAAATCGAATAAGTAGTAAGGAAAGTCATCATTAAAGAACAGCTTTAAATCAATATCCCCTCCCTTCTGACTTCTAGGGGTCCCATTAAGAAATTTTTTTATTATAAAATGAGCAACATAAATGAGTTTTTGAAATTATATGGAACACAAACAACAACGAATTTCGATTTAAAGAAAATCGCAAATCAATTGGGAATAAAGAATTTTCATGTTCTAATGAGAGACGAATTACAATTGATCAAAAATAAGCCAACAATAACTATAAATTTCATAACAAATCTTCATACGTCAGATGAAAAAGGAATACATTGGTCTGCAGGTATCTTTAATAAAAATCGAGATAATTACTAGTTCGACCGCCCGGAGGCTGAGAACTATTGGTTCGACTCTTATGGACTTCCACCTACAAACGAAGTAAAAAAATTACTTGGCAATGGAATTTATAATACATTTCAAATTCAAAAACCGGGAACTACTTATTGTGGTCAATTATGTCTTTATGTTTTATTTAAATTACAGGAAGGAGTACCATTTCTAGATATTATGTTAGAATTGAACGAACCGTAGGTTCTATGGCTACGCGCTACGCCTAACAAGGGAATTTAATTCCCGAAAAACGTTAGTTCCAATAATAATGATAATGATAATTAAAAATCAGTTCGTTGTAATTCATTTTGATAAAATCGGCCTCCGATATTTTCGTCATCTAAATCTTTGATTTCGTAAGTAATCGGATAAGTTTGATTAATTTTACAAACTTCAAATATCTCTTTCGTCCAGTATCCGACGAACCCCTTTTCAAATTTATTCTTATATTTAAATATTGTAACTCTATCTCTGATTTTAAATTTCGGCTTAAGTTTCTTCAAATTCGGATTACTCTCATTCGAATAATTATTTTCGAATATTTTCTTTCGTATTAAATCAGGGTCGTCAGAAGCATTCTTTGGGGTTTCTTCAATACCAGAATGAACTTTATTATTGTACTCTTCTACAATTCCTGGTAATATCTTCAACCATTTCTGATTTCTTTGCTCAGTAAATTTCTTGAATAATTTATTTTTTAACGTCCGATTGAATCTTTCTATCACTACGGCCTTCCCTGCATTTTCAGTTGAATAAACAGTTTCAAATAGTGGTTGAACGTTTCGGTTATAAAATTCCGACCCTTTATCAACAAACAATTTCCTTGGCTTTCTATTACTTTCTTTAAAGATTTCTTCAAACGAATATTTAACTGATAGACCACTTTTGTTTTTTAAAGGCTTTACCCAAGCGTATCGTGTATATAAATCTATAACGGTCAATGCGTATTTGTAGTCCCTTTCATTCGGCATATGAATAAGATCAGCACTCCAAATATCATCTTTATTAAATACTTTTACTTTCAATAAATATCTAGGCCTTCTATATTCTTTGTGGATTTCGGACGCGTAGGTTCGAGCGTTGCTCTCAGACAGCTTTGCTGTCGTTTCATTTGCTGACGGATCAATACCCTGACCGAATAATATTTCAGCTTGTAAAGATTTCTTAACAAACATTCTTTCAATTCTTTCCTTAAAGGAAGGATTCTGAATACTATCTAATTCTTGTATCATTTTCTTATCTGCTTCATGTCGAGAACTTAGGTCATGATTTCGGTAAGCTAAATCATGTCTGTAGGCGGCGGCGTCTACTCTGTTTATTGGTTCTTCACCTGGTTTTGGATTATTATTTTCATCTAGTCTTATATCTAATCGAGTTCCTGGACCGGTATATGAATGACCAGGAAGATGTTTTTCTTTCGAATATTTACTCCAAATAAAGCCAGGAAAGTTTTCTAATGTTTTTTGTATGTCGGTACCTTCATAAATTTTACAATTTGAGTTTTTATTTTTGTTTAATAGATAATTTAATAAATCTAAATTAGCAATTTTTAATTTAATTAAATTTTCGGAATTTGTGGAATTTGCGGAATCCATTTTTAAAGATAAAAAAATTTTAAAAGATAAAATAAAAGTTTTACCGAATCGGACTAAAGGTCCTGGGGTTATTACCTTATCATACTAGGACTTAGATATATTCCAGAACCATCTTTAGTTTCCTTAATTTCAATTAAATCATCAACATTGTGGAGAATATTTCTAAGAACACGTTTTCCTTCATCAACTAATTTTAATTTACTAATAAAATTATCTACTACTCCGTCTCCCTCAGCAAATTTCTCTAACTCTCTATTATGACGTTTTTGTTCTTCTAATGCTGCCTTCTCTGATTTATTTTTATTTACTGCTTGGACAATACCAGCTGTTCCACCTGCAACACTTCCTCCTGCTGCTATGCCACCTATTATTAGTGGAATTAATGGGAGAATCCCGCCATTCTTTTCTTCTTGTAATTGAATATTCTCTATCATTGGTTTACTTATGTAATACTTTTTTTTGTTAATCGTAATAGTTTTAGGGGTATTTTTGTCAACAATATTACGTAATTTTAATTCAACAGTTTTATTATTATTATTACTTTTCGCTTGCGACATTTTTAATAAAAAAATTTTAAGTCACGAAAAATTTTAATCTATTCTAGTTATGAAAAGTTTTAAGTTACGAAAAATTTTAATCTATTCTAGTTATGAAAAATTCTTAAGTTACCAAAATTTTTAAGTTAACAAAAATTTTAATCTATTCTAGTTATGAAAAAAAATTATTAATTAATCCTAGCCATCTTTCCATTAAGAATTTCAATAGAATATTTTACATCTTCTAGCAATAAACCATAAGCCATCAATGAAGTTGTAGAATCTTTTTTTTCAATATTAATTGTTACATCACAACCAGTCTTGATAATATCTTCAGATTGTGCACTTAAATCGAAACAGAAAACAGGATATAAATGTCTCCAATCTCCAGGAGTTAATTGTGGTTCAACTCCAAATTCTATACAAAGATTTCTATAAGCATCATATCCTTCCATAAATTGATTATTGGTATCATTGAATCTTAATGGATCAATTGGATATCGGGTTTGATTTAAAGCAACTTGTAAACTTCGAATTGTGTTAATATGGAAAAGATTATTGTTCTTATCAAAACTTGGAGAATCATTTCTTTGAAAAGTTAGTAATAAATATCTTGGAGTATTCGAAGTTCTAGTAAAATGCCAGTTAAATCTTTGTTCAGTAAAAGTTTCAGAACTAGCAGTACGCTTTAGAAAATTTACTGGAATTGGTTTGTTAGTATTTAATCTTTTTGCAATAGCTAATTCGACCTCTAAACTAGGAGAAATATGCTTTATCCACCATTCAAGTCTATCAATTTTTAAATATGCTTATTTTCCAGTCTTGCCAAAAAATATTAATTCATTATTTGCTTAATGAATTATTTGCTTGATGAATTATTAATTTAAATTTTAATTGATATGATATTTTGTCATAATCTAAATATCCGAATAATGGAGACAATGACCAATTTACTGTCTCTTTACTTTTCTTGTTAAATTCACGTTCTTCTTTATATGCACTGTTGTTTGTTTTATTTAAATGATTTGCAACATTTTCTACATCTTTCGCAATTCCTGCTGCATCTGTTCCAGCGTGAGATAAATCATCTACAATTATACCATCATTAGTATCAGGAAACCAACCTTCGATTTCGTGCTTTTTATTATTTTCACCAATTGTTACAAATCTAAGCATTGTATCAATTACACCTGGAGAATCACTTATTGTTTCTATATTTTGAGTTGCAACATCTAAACGCATTTGTGTAAATAATCTTGGAAAAAAATTATTCTCTAATGCAATATTATCGCTATCTGGTAATGGTGTTGTAAAATTAGGATCACTATATAAAGAATATTCACAGTGTAAAAACGAATCAGGTAAATATAAATAACTCTGCTGATTATCAACTTCAAAAATTAAATCACCTCCAGTATTTACTCTACTGGAAGATCCGGGATTCATAGCAATTCTAATATAGTCATTCTTTTTTTGATTATAACTGACGAACGGAGGATCGTCTAATCTAAATTTATTTTCGATAAGCGAAGACATTTTTAAAAAAATAATTTGACTTTTTTGTTTTTCTCACAGACAGAAAAAATTTTTACTAAAATATAATTTTAGAATTTTACCAAAAAAATTATTAAAAAAATTTACTAAAAAAAATTTTACTAAAATATAATTTTAGAATTTTGCTTGACCATTGCCTCTTATTTCTTCAATTGAACGTTTTATGGCTACGCCTGTTTTCTTCCCCTTTTTACTATCAGACGGAGCTCCGCTCCTCAAGGTTTCACCCCCTACAGCTATGTTAGCAATTTTGTTTTTTGTTTCCTCTGAAAGTTTTTTTAATTTTTTAGTTCTTCAGAATCATTCTTAAGTTTACGAATAGTTTCTAGTTGTTTTAATTCGTTTTGAGACTTGACAGCATTTGATATTGCACTAGCTGTACTACCTATAGCAGCTGCTCCTTTGGCAGCAGATGTAATCAAATCTTTATTATTTTTAATTAAGTTAACGATACTTCCAATACCAGAAAAGATACCAGCCCCTCCTTTTTGAATTGTTTCTACACTGTCATAATGGTAAACAGATTTCATAGTTGGTTCATGAGCAATTTTTTGATTTGAAGCAAAATGTTTAAGATTGTGTTTATAAATTATAGGCATTTTTTATGATTAAATTTGACTTTTGGGAAAAAATATTTACGTTAATATTTGCGCTAAGATTTACGTTTATGATAAGGCAATAACCTGAGGACCTTTGGTCCGATCAAGATTTACGTTTGTGAATGGACAACAACTTCGAGATAACTTTATTAATTGCCTGTTGCACTTTATCTATTGCGTCAAGTAGCGTATGATGTACTTTAATTTCTTTTCTATTAACTTGCATTTTCTGCTGATTAATCTTCAATGCCGTTTTAAGTGCATTTAACTTAATTTTAAGAACATCTAATTGTCTTTTAACAGAATCTAACTGTTCTTTATTTTCTTAAGAGTTTTCTTGTAAATTTTTCTTTAATTCATTTTCTAAATTGATTTTAAGATTTTTCATTTTATCAACTTTTTCATTAAGTGAGTTTACTTCATTTATTATTCTATTCATCTTTTTCATTTGTTGAGTAATTTTAGAGCTTAATTCATCAACACTTTTTTGGAATGTAGTTTGTAACTGCTTTAATTTTTTTAAATTCTTTCAGGAAGTTTTTCTATTTCATCTTCTAATTGTTCTTTTAACATTTGTATCTGATGTTTATTTTTAATGACTGCAGATTTTAAATTTATAGAAAGTAATATTAAAATTTTTGATTGTTCTGAAATCTTTTTAAAAAGTTTTGCTATATCTGCTTCTAGCTCTCTATCCTTTTTATCAAGTTTTAATAATTTTTCGTTTAATGATTTGTCATTAAGTTTAAGCAACTTTAATTCATTCATCAGTGGAACCAAAACATCGTTTATATATTTTTCTTTGAAGTCATTGATTTGTGTATCAACATATTGTTTATTTGTTAACTCTGTATTTTGTTGCGGAATAATAGAAAGATGCAATGGACCAGATAAAACGTCTCCAGTTTTCATGATATAATTTTCTATTTCTATTTCTGATTCACGATTATTCGGGATATATGCACCTCCACCAACATTTGGTAACATCATTTTTTAACAATAAAAGAATGATTTTTTTTCTAATAAAAATAAAAAAATAAAATTTTTTCTAATAAAAATAAAAAAATGGAAAATCCAAATTTAAAAAAATCATATTCGCCCGTTTCATCCTGTTCTTCTTATTCGACGAGATCAACGGGATTTGATAATAAATGTTTTGATGATAATAATAATAGTAATCCATGTTTAGATGTAAATCTTTTATTCGAATTACAAGCAGAAATATTTAGAGAACAGACTAAAGGTTTACCTTCTATAGAAACTAATTATTGTATTTTTCCAGGTGATCCATTTATAAAATTTATGGAGATTGTAAGCAAATACAATGATGTAGCTTATGTTGAACTGAACAAAGAAAATATGCTAATCATTGGTCATAATAATGTTTATGGATTCATTAGAGCAGTTTTACCGATCAGTAATACTGAGTGGATAGAAAATGAAATTATCAATTATATCAATATTAAAGAATTAGTTAAAAAATTAAAATCTTTTTCGAAAGAAAAAATAAGATTATTTGTTGATGAACAAAATCAATACAACATTCATATCGAGAGTAAAAAACATAATGAAGAATTATTATGTCAAGTATATTATAGAGATACTATTTATAAACAAGAAACATTAGAAATGCCCCAAAGATATGATGATGATACATATATAGGATTATATTCAAATTTAAATATCAATTTATTAAAATCTTACATAAATGGGTTAGCTCAACAAGAAAAAATTTATATGTGGACAACACCTTATACTATTAACAATGACCATAATCATAATCATAAAAATTTTAAAGTATCTTATAATAATGATTTTAAAGAATCTTATAATAATAATGATGATAATATAGATGATGATGATAATGTAGATGATGATTCTGAAACATCTGAAAAAGGTGTGAATGGTAACAAAGATTATAAAAATATTAGTAATTATAAAAATTTAAGTGAAGAAAAATTTATATCACAACATGATATTAATACTACATATAATCAAAATTTATCTAAATTTCATTTTCTTACAATTGAAAATAATAATGATGGAATAGTTGAAGATACTGTTAGACAACTATGTGTCGGGTCTACAAAATTTAAATTAGGATTTACATCTAATCAATTTAAAATTTTATCATCTTTAATAAAAACTAAAAGTGATTCAGATTATGGTGGTGTTATTAAATTTTCCAAAAGAGATCAAAGACCAATATTTTTCTCTATTATATTATTATCAGATAAAAAATGTAATTTAGAGTTAGATATTCCAATAAGAGAATGGTATCCAATCCCAAAAAGTGTAATTTATGATGCTGAAGAATCAATTTATGATGATGATGATGAAGAATCAATTGATGATGATGATGAAGAATCAATAGTTAGTGAAAATAAATTTAAATTATCTTTTGATAAAACGTTATATGATAAAACTTAATATGATAAAACTTAATATTATAAAACATTATATGATAAAGAAAATAAAATAACTAAAGAACGTGAAATATATAATGATATATATTAACTCTCAAGTCCTTGATATTAGAATGTTTATATCTAAAATTAAAACACAATTTTTTTCTTTAAAAAATAAAAAAATGGAAAATACTAAGTTTTATTAAAACTTATGTAAAAAAAAGTTGCAAACAAAAAGAAGTTATCAATCTCATTTAAATAGTAAATTGCATTTACAAAAAGTAGAACGAGTTGATGAAGGAAATATATTAAAATTAAATAGTTATAAAAACTACCTAGAAACATTGCCTACTGATATAAAAGTTAAAAAAATGTTTGATGATTATTCACATTCGGAATATAAAAAAGTTTTTAATAGTGAAGATGAGACCCTACCAGATGGAAGATATTTATTTAGCGATACTGATGAATTTGATGAAGCTGAACGAACCGATGAAGCGGTAACAGATATAAAATATTTATTTAATCAGTCTGTACATGGGACATCGGAGATGTCTTCCAGGGCTTCGCCCGTTGAACATAATGAAACCGATAAAAAATTTTCTGATATTCTAACCAACTTTTATAATATATTTAAGAAATCTTTCAAATGTTATATGAATGTAGAAGTACTTTATACAAAAAATGGACCTGATGGAATTCCTGAAGAAATAATACAAGGACATTTTACAAATTCACAAGAAATTCATAATGTAAATGATATACAACCCATATTTGAATCGATGATACTTAAATTAGAAAATTGTATAATTGAAGCCCAGTTACGTGAATCTGGTTAAAGATTTGTTAAAATACTATCTAAGAAAATAGTAATTGATAAATATAAAAATAATACTGGTGGTAGTTATGTTCCTTTACCTTTTCGTTCTCCCACAAATAATCAACATAAAAAATGAAGATGATTATTGTTTTCTGTGGAGTATTATAGCACATTTACATCCCGCAGAATATCACAAAGAAAGACTAAGTCATTATGACAAAAAAGTATATATAAATGAGTTTGATCTCTCTGACGGCTTAGATGAATTTCCATATGATTATAATAGGTTAATAAAGTTTCATAAAAAGAATAAAAATTTAATAGAAGTAAATGTTTTTGAATTAAATGTGAATTATGTTTCTATTGGTAAAATTACACCACCTTACTCAGATTCAAAAAAATTTTATTTGAATAATAAAAATTTATGTCAATCAGAAATAGTATATAATGATAGAGGAAATTACATGCATCATAATATTTTTTACCAAGGAAAAATAATGTGTACTGAAAAATTTCAAATTGTGAAAACACTATCACCAATAATGATTAATCATAACAACCACAAAGGACGTAATTATAATTATAATTATGATTACAATTATTCATCTTTATCTTCAGAATATCAACAAAACTTAGAAAATTTAAATAAAAGTTTGCAAAAATGTAAAACAGATTATCAGCAAGAATTAAAAATGTTACTACAAGAATATCACCATAAATATCAAAATAAGATAGAAACAATTCAAAAATTAAATGAAGAAAATAATGAAGAAAATGAAGACAATAAAGAATTAAATAATGAAGTAAATGAAACCAATCAAAAAATAAATGAATGTTTAAACAAATGTCAACAACAATATAAATAACAATATGATAAAGAATATATTTATCAGCTACAAATATTAAATCAAAATTATCAACAGTCTGAAAAAGATTTACAAAGATATATCGACTTAACACATAAAATATATCAAGATAAATTTGAAAAACTAGAACAAACAAAACAACCAGCACAAGCGAATATATTATATTATCAGGGTCATTTTATATTGTGTAAAGATGTTTCTATATTTACAAAAACTTCAGATAATGCTAATTTTTCCTGTCTCCAATGTATGACGAGCTTTAGAACTAAAGAAGAAATGAATAGACATTTGGAGAATTGTCAACAAAATGAAGCAGTCAGAAAGACATTTCCAAAAGATGATTATTTAATATATAATAGACATTATTTGAAAAATAAAGTACCCTTTACTATTTATTGTGATTTCGAAGCATATAATGTTGATATGACACAAAATCGAACCGAAGGTTCTAGGGCTTCGCTTGATTCTGAAAATGATAATTCTGAAAATGGTACGGGCCAAGCCCTAGAACCTTCGGTTTATAAATATGAAAAAAGTGAAGCTGAGCAAAGTAAAGAAAAATATTTATTTGAACAAAAACCATTATGTTGGGGAATGTACATTCATTCAAATTATCCTGAATTATTTAAATCAGAATATTATCGATACTATGGTGAAGATAGTTCAGAAATGTTTACAAAGAAAGTAGAAGAATTACAAGGTCGCTTTTCACAATTGCTTGAAACAAATATACCAGTGCTTCCATTAACGGATGAAGAAAAAATTAATTTTGTTAATGAAACAAATTGTTATTACTGTGGAAAAGAATTTACAAAAAAATATAAAAATGGCAAAGGTAGATATCTTGATAAGCGAAGCGGCGGCTCTGCCGACAAAGTAAAAGATCATGATCATCTAAATGGATTATATAGAGGTGCAGCACATAATTCTTGTAATCTTAATGCTAATAAATTTAAATATAATTTTGTTCCTCTATATTTCTACAATGGTTCTAAATATGATTTCCATCTAGTAATGAAAGATTTATTTTCATCTGAAAAATTACAACAACAACAAATAAATGTACTATGTAAAACAGAAGAAGAATATTTTTCAATGCAATTAGGTTGTATTAGAATTTTAGATGCATTTAGATTTTTTACTCCTTATTCATTAGATGTTATGGGAAAAACTTTGAAATCTGAACAATGTAAAATACTAAATAAATATAATTTAAAACCTTTAAAAGGAATATTTCCGTATGAGTGTATGAGTACATAACTGGAGATAAAACCTGTGGTTCACAGTCGAAGACTGATTTTAATTCTGTGAATAAAATTATGGAAGAAAAACAACTTCCTCCAATAAATAAATTTAAATCAACATTAAAACAATCACAATTATCTGAAGAAGACTATGCAGAAGCTGAAAAAAATTGGAGAGAGTTAAATTGTAAAACAATGTATGATTATACAATGAAATATCTTCAGATAGATGTATTAATCCTTGCTGATCTTTTTGAAAACTTTCGTGATATGTGTTTAGAATATTACGGAATAGATCCATGTTATTGTTATTCTACACCAGGTTTAACATGGTTAGCAGGATTAAAACATACTGGTGTTAAACTTAAACATTATCAAGAGAATACATATGATAAATTATTATTTTTTGAATCTGGAATTAGAGGTGGAGTTTCATCAGTTTTAGGTAATCGTTATGTACAGTGTTATAATAAAAAAGTAAATCCTGATGATTATGGAATAATGAAACCTTTATCTCCAGAAAAAAGCGATCAGTTTATAAAATTGTTTAATCAATATATAGAAGGACTTATATCAAATGAAGATAGTCAAGCAGCAGTTAATGAAATCATGAGAGAAAACTATTTGTTATATTATGATTTTAATAGCTTATATTCTTCTTGCATGATACAAGAATTACCAACAGGTGAAATGTCATGTGTAATATTCTTGATCATCAAAAAACAGATGATGGAAATTATAATTTTGGTTATATATATGAAGTTGATTTAGTATACCCTGATTATATAAAAGGCGCAACAAAATATTATCCTTTCTGCCCCGAAAACAAAATTCTCAATATAGAAGATTTTTCAGATTATCAAAAGTCTATAATTCCTAAGAAATACAGACCAACAAAAAACTTATGTTAACACAAGGTAATAAAGGAAAGTATGTTGTTGAAGGAAGAATGCTAGATTGGTATTTAGAACATGGAATGATTCTCACTAAAATACATCGAAAACTAGAGTATAGAAAATCTAGGTGGTTAAAAAATTATATAGAGTTCAATATTGAAAAACGTAAAATAGCTAAAAGAAATAAAGATGATTTTGGAAACGTGTTCTTCAAATTAATGAATAATGCATTTTATGGTAAGACTTTAGAAAATGTGCGTAATAGACAAAATATTGAAATAGTTTATGATAAAGATAGGTTTCAAAATTTAACAAGGAAACCTACATATAAAAGAACTACTAGATTTAGTGATGAACTATGTGCTGTACACTTACGTCGAATTAGCGTAAAACATGATAAGTTTAATTTTATTGGATTCACTATATTAGAATTAGCTAAACTATTTATGTATAGATTTATATATGATTATTTAGCACCTGCTTATGGCAAAAACTATAAATTACACTTTACAGATACCGATTCTGTTTTCTTAGAATTAACAATACCGTATAATTCTTCACTTGATGAAGTAATAGATAAAATAAAAGATATCATTCATCCTTCTGATTTATGTAAAGTAAAAGATGAACTAGAAGGAAATGAAGATTTCATAACAGAAGCTATATTTTTAAAATCTAAATGTTATTGTTATAACACAACTAATAATATTAAAACACATAAAACATTAAAAGGAATTTCAAAGGCATCAGTGGCTAATCAAATAACATTTCAAGATTATAAAAATGCATTATTTAATAATGAAATAAAAACAGCATGTAATTATAGACTTAATTCAAAGAAACATAAAATGTATTTAAAAGAAGAACATAAATTAGCATTAGATCCATTTGATGATAAAAGAAAAATTTTACCTGATAGAATAACTACTTCACCTTTTTTAAAGTTTATTTATTATTATTTAAATCCGTCTAGAAAAAAATTTTATTATTTAAATCAGTCTAGAAAAAAATTTTTTATTCTTTAAATCAGTCTAGAATAAAAATTTTATTATTTATTACTCTGTATAAAAAATTTTTATTACTCAGTAAACAAATCTTCTATAACTCTATCGTGAATTTTTTTATCAATATTAATTGCGATAAATCCATAATCTTTTGACCAAGCATTGTTACACGATTGTTTAAATTCATCTTTATTTCTTACACATAAATCTCTTAACAAATCACTTAAGTTTCTTGCATTTATTTCAAATAGTATAAATGTATTTGCATTCTTTCTAATAACACTTCCGTCTAATGAATACATACTTTGTGTTAAATAAAAAACACTACAGTTATTATGTCTAGCTCTTGTGAAATAATTTCTTTGAACTGACTGATTTCTGTCATTAACACAATCATCAAAAATTACACAATGTTTCATTGTTTTATCTAGTTTACTAGGATCTTGCATATTACCACTATCATCTATTAATTGTATTTTTATATGCTTATTTTTATTGGATTCAACTAATTGTTTATTTTTTGCTGCTTCTTCACACCACAAATTTATTTCTTCTTCATATTCAGATTTTTCGTATTCTTCGAATAGAGAAGCAATTGCTGTTTTTGTAAGATTATTTTCAAATCCATATTTTAAAAATTGATAGACGGGTTGTTCTGCTGTTGTTGTATAAATTATAAGATTGTTATAATCCAAAAAATTTGGAGTCGTTAAAATTTTAAATAATAGATATGTTTTTCCACATCCTGATCTTCCACAAATAACTGACAAAACTTTATTAGATAAATTTGGATGATGATTAAATTTAATTTTTTTCACTCATTTTTTAATAAAAAAATTTAATTTCTAATTTTTTAATTTTTTGTTTCTAAAGAAGAATAATAATAAGAAGAAGAAAATTAAACTTCTCTAGCTTCGCGTGGGAGTTTATACCTCTCGAACGGGAGTTTATACCTCCCGAACCAAAAGATCTATCATAATCTCTTCACCTCCAAAATTTATTTCTTGTCCTTTCTCATCAGTGATTCTCATGTTAATGTTGTTAATAGTTTTTCTTGTAATAGGGAAATATATTAATGTTTGTGGAATTACATTTAATCTATAACCAATGGGTACAGTAAAAGGTGGAAAACTGAATATTATATTTGACAATTTACCATTTATATATCCTCCTTCAATAATGTCACAATGTACAACAATTGAATTTATTTCAGTTATTTTTGGAATCTTCTCACCTAAATGATAACCTTGACTATAGGTTTGTTTATTAAATCCTAATAGCTTTGACAATGATCTATCATGATTAAAATCAACTTGATGATTTTCGTCTAAAGTAAGAGAAAATTTATTAACTGTCGGTTCAACTGCAAAATGTAATTGTTTCTTATCTTTAAATGTCATACCTAAATGTCTCTTAATTTCATTTGATATTGATTCAACTTCGTAAGAACCAGGAAGAAAAGTTAGTATTTTCCATGTTTTTCCTTTATCAGTAGAATATCTAAATTGATCATTCACATCTTTGATAACGTTTTGAATAGTGTTAAATGTGGAGAAACTAGTCAACGCAATTTGATAATTTTTATTTTGTTCCAGATGTAGAATGGGATCTAAATTACAAGTGTGCGATGAAGTAGTTGTTATAATTTTTAACGTCGTACTAAATTTTGATGAACCCAAATTCTCTGTTAAATTTTCTAAATGATTATTAATTTTGTCAAAATCCGCTGAACAAATTTTTTAGTTAAAATTTTGAATAAATATTTTTTTATAAAAAAATTAAAAACAACAACATATTTCAGCTACGGGCGAAGCCCTGGAAGACATCTACGATGTCCCGTTATACTTTTATAATCCTCTTCATTCAGAATCTTCTTTTCTAACAGTCTTTTCAATATAGCATGAATTTCATTGAAACTAGAATTATGTCCTTCTTTTATTGCAGATATTAAAATATTTAATCTATTTAGTAATTCTTGTGGATCATCTGGTAAAAATACAGTTGTTTCAGTTTTCTGTTTTTCAGATAAACCTTTTCCTACTTTAACTCCCGTTGATAATAAATTTTCTAATTGTTTATAACGTCTAAGAGTTTTTACTACACCAACTCTATCTAACATAGCTTTATATTTTATGAGATCTTCTACAGCATAATTATTTAAATCTGCTCCTCTTAAAAGATCAACAAAATTTCTATCTAAATTAAAAGGATATTTATCTGGTGAAAAAATTAAACCTCGAAAAGGTTGTGGAAATATTTCTTTTTGTCCGAGATAAAATCTAGGTATTGTTTTTCCATCTATAAATGAAATAGAATGTTCAAATTGCATAGATTTTGGTAATTTCTTATTAATGTTTGATTCTAGTAATCCATAGTCATCTAATATAGTTTTGTGCTCTGGATCTGTTATATCAATTTGTTTATCATTATTTGCAAGTTCTTTTTCAAGAGTTTTAAATGGTTTCATAGTTTTTTCAAAATCAGTTTTTACTTGCTCGGTTTGCTGCATTTTTTCAAACATATCAGATTGAATACCAGCTTTTATCATTCTATGTTGAAGATGATTTTCTTTCATAATATTTCTTTGTTTTATTAACTCTTCTAATTGTTTTATTCTTTTAAAATTATCAGCTTTAATTTTATCCATTTTTAAAATATAATATTTGAATTTTGTGGTAACATTGGAATACAGCAAAAACATTTTACTGAACAAATTATTTTTTTATTGCTTTGTTGTCTGTCATCTTTTCGCTTTAAGTTTTGTTTAATAAAGTTTTGCTTAAATTTTCGCTTAAAGTTTTTAGCTCTTCTAAAAAAATTTTGTCATTTTCTTCATTAGAAATTTTACTATCACTCGAAATTTTGCCATCCTGTTTATTCTTATCATCAACTTTTTCTGACTGCAATTGAAATGATATTTGATTTACTTCATTAGCTATTTGATCAAATTTTTCAATCTCATCTAACGTAATAACATTATCATCACATACTCTTTGAAAGTAGTAATGTAGTTTATCATAGACTTCTTTAATATGTAAATGCTTAGTTTTTAATGATTTTCGTTTCTTAGTTATTAAGATTTATCTAACATTGTAACAAGTGAAGTTGCAAAAACACCAGTACCTGTAAAAGCTGTAGCAACTACTGGAATTACTAAAACACCTGAAGATATGACAATTGTTAAAGCACCTAAACTTATTGTTAAGAATATGCCAATTCCTTGTGTTACATTCTTAACTTTAGTCCATCTCTTTCTTAATTTTTTATAATGCTCTAATCTTAATAATAATTGAGATTCCTTGTCTTTCATATACCTAACTCTATCTTTGTGTTTTTCTTTGTTCATTTTTTCAATGTTAATCTTTTCAATGTCCATTAAAGTAGAACTACGTTCATATCATAACGAAGGATATATTTTTGCGGTTTCTTCCACTTTTGTTTCTTCCATTTTTGAAGAAATATTTTTAGTCACATAATTTTAGTTATCTCATATTTTAAAAACCTGAAAATGGATTTAAAAGACATTTTTAAAATTACCATTTTTTTGATGTTGTGGCTTGGAACGGTCATGATTTTAAGGGGGGTGAAAATTTTAATTCTCAAATTTTGAGATTCTTAACTTTTATGATTTTCGGTGTCTTTGAACGGTCATGATTTAAGAGAGAGAAAAAATAATCTTAATCTCAAATTTGAGATTCTTAACTTTTATGATTTTCGGTGTCCTTGAACGGTCATGATTTGAGCAATGAAAAATGTCATAATCACACACTTGAGATTTTGAAAAAATTGAAAAATTGGGTATTTTTAAAAACGCCTAAATTTATGAATTTAGGTCTCCATAACCTGAAAAAGGGTTCAAATTCATGAATTTATGTCGTTTTTAAAAATACCATTTTTTCAAAAAATGGTACTTTTTAAATGGTCTAAATTCATGTATTTAGGTCTTAAAAACCTGAAAAAGGGTTCAAATTCATGAATTTATGTCGTTTTTAAAGATACTATTTTTTGAATTTTATGGAGTCCTGGAGCGGTCTTTTACCCATTACTCATCTCGTATACCTCCTACCAAACGCAGACGACGTGGACTGTTTTAGATATGGAATGTAAAACCTCATCCCTTTGCTTATTTGATAGAACACCTATACAGACGGATATCATTAGAAATTATGTATCCATTCGTTATCCACAGACAAGTATTGATTCCGGTAGTGTCATTGAGTTTTTAATACCAGGAAATGATGCTGAGTACATCGATGTAAATGACATCAATCTACATGTTAAGTTTAAGATAGTAAATAAGGACGGCACCAACCTTGATGATAAGGACAAAGTAGCCGTGAATAACTTGGCAATAGCAACGCTCTTCAAGGATGTATCATTGACCATTGGTGAAACTCGGGTTGAAGGTGGTCAACATAGTTATCCCTATCTCGGTTATTTTTCAACAGTCATGCAGTTCCAGCCACAAGCACAAGAGAGGTTGGTGTAAAGATGAAGCTGGTAAATTTGATAGTGACAAAAACAAGGGATTTGTCACTCGTGAAAAGTGGACTGCAGAAAGTAGGGTGTGTGAATTATATGGTCCCCTATACTTGGACTTTTTCCGTCAATCACGTTTCTTAATGTCAAAAGTAGACATGCGAGTTCATCTCTTGCCGAACGATCCTAAATTTGTATTGAATACTTATGGAGCGAAGACTGAATTTAAGATTGTGTTTGAAAGTGTTAGACTTTATGTTCGACGAATGACAGTGAATCCTTCGGTGATTAATGGTCACGAGATGGGTTTGAAGAAGTATGATGTTCTTTATGATGTAAATCATACTGAAATCCATAGTTTCACCATTCCTCGTGCGCAAAAGAGCTTTGTTAAAGATAGTTTGTTTCCTATACAATCACCAAAAATGATCATTGTCGGATTGATTGCAAATGATGCATACAATGGTAATATATCGAAGAATCCCCTCAACTTTGAACACTTTGGTTTAAATCAAATCGGATTGTATCGTGATACTGATTGTATTCCTGGTACTCCTTTTTGTTCAGACTTCGCTAATGGACATTATTCTCGCTCATATCAAAATACTATGGAGACATTTAAATACTGGAATACTGATGACACCAATGGTTTGACCTATGATGAATTTGCTGAAGGTTATACACTTTATGCATTTGATTTGACAGCAAACAATGAAGCGGGTGCTTCTTATCGTCCGGGCACTGCCACGAAGGGTCTTGAACTAGAATTCTTCTTTGAAAAATATTTGACGAAAACAGTCAATGTACTCATCTATGGTGTGTTCGATTCCACCATTCGAATTAACAGGCTACGCGACGTTTCCGCTTCTTATACAAGTTAATGAGTTGGTTATCTGATGCAGAGCTAGAGAGAGTCGTTCAAGAACATGGTGATGAACGCACTGTTGCAGCATTTTGTGGGGTGTTTTCCATTAATAATATGCCCACAGTTTTACCAACACCACCCTCATTCATTATCATGAATACTGATACAGCACACTTACCCGGCAAACACTGGAAAGTTTTATTTATTGATAAAAACTACATGTATTGTGGTGAAATATTTGATTCATTGGCCTTACCAAACTGTGATTATGTCACACGTTTCATGAACCGTCATTCACGAAAATGGATTTGCAATGCTTTGGCCTATCAACATCCCTTGTCTTCAACATGTGGAGCCTATGCTCTCTACTTTGTAATGCAACGACTACATTATGACTCTTTACATGACATTTGCAAACATTTTTCACATGATACTCTTGTCAATGAAAAGCGCATTCGTAACTTTATAAAAGCCTTCAATAAATATGTATGATTAAAATTTGTTTTCTTTATTATACTTCAATGGAAAAGTAGATGATGTGATTGAATAGGTTGTATTTAGTCATCAAACATGAATAGGTAGAGATAAGAAGACATTGTTCACTTGTCACATTCATGCTTATGAGTGTTGGTTTGTTGAAGGTAAGTCATTATGCGAGGATGCATACGTTCTCTATACTTGTTCCAACTTGAGGATGTAAAATGTATCACACCATATTGATCATGAAGAGCAATGAAATCTCGTCGAATAATGAATATACGTCCGCGTAGAGGGATATTGTACATTGGATGATGCATGATATGTAGAGCATCGTGGAGGTTATCCATTTGAAAAGGTGATAAACTTATTTTAACTTGTCGATGAGTATCGTAAAAGGTAATGCATCGAGCCTTCCATGTAACGTGACACTGAGAAGAGAGCTTGGCAATCATGGTTAGTTTTTGTCATAGTAAAACTTTTGCTTAGTCTTCTCGTTTAAGCAAAGCATTCATAAGAAATGGACGAAGTCATGTTAAGATTGATCATCATATTATCATTTGCAATAGTGACATTAGATCAATTGAATTCATTTATTAGTATTAATTGAAAAGTGATTGTTGCTGTGGATACAGGAAATATCAATCTGTTTTCACAAGACATCTGCAATTCACATCAATCAGATGAAATAGCTTTCAATACAGCATTCATCATTCACTGACTAAGTTCACTGACAAACTCCGCAGTTAAAAGTAGGCGACTGTAAATAAAAGCAGCGGCGTTTATTAGAGGAAATGCGGCATTGAAATATTAAAATCTCAAGTATTACTTCTCTGCATGCTGACATTGTTTTGACATTGCATGCTAACGGTTTTTATGGCGTCTATTTCTTTTTATATTCTTTTTTCTTAATTCTTGTTCTTTTCCAATTAAATTTATTTCTTTTCTCAACTCTTCAATTTTTTCCTTATTTATATAAATTATGTTCTCAAGCAAATTGATGGGATTTATATATCTTTGAAAAGTTTCTGTATTGGGATTAATCTTATTTAAGATATTTAGTTCTATATTAAGGATTTTATTTTATAATTTTCATTTGATTCGGTTAATTTTTCTATTTGATTTGTTCTAATTCTTTTAATAACACTTGGTCTTTTTTATATTCCTTTTTATATTCTTTTATACAATATTCACATTTTCGTCGTCTTCCAAAAGAACTTGAATATATTTGTCTAACATAAAAATCATCGTTAGATCTCATTTCTTTACAAAGGTAACATTTAAATTCAGTTTCAATGTTCATTTTAGAAGAATTAATTTTAATTGTAATTTGGTTGTAATTTTAGTTTTTTATTATTATTTAATGATGAATTGTAGTATGACTGTTTTACATTAAGAGATCTATCAACGTCAATTTATTTCGCGGAAGCGAAATGGATTGTGTTCCACATTTTTTCGAGCACAACGAGCGAATTCATAAGCGAGATGCGTGAGTAATGGGCAAAAGACCGTTCCAGGACACCATAAAATTCAAAAAAATAGTATCTTTAAAAACGACATAAATTCATGAATTTGAACCCTTTTTCAGGTTATGAAGACCTAAATTCACAAATTTAGGCGTTTTTAAAAATACCCAATTTTTCAAATTTTTCAAAATCTCAAATTTGTGATTATGACATTTTACTCCCAAAATCATGACCGTTCCAGGTCATGTAAAACCGGACACCGAAAATCATAAAAGTTGAGAATTTCAAATTTGTGATTATGATCATTTTCTTGCTCAAATCATGACCGTTCCAGGTCATGTAAAACCGGACACCGAAAAATCATAAAAGTTGAAAATCTCAAATTTGTGAATTACAATTTTTACCTTGAAAATCATGACCGTTCCAGGTCATGTAAAACCGGACACCGAAAATCATAAAAGTTGAGAATTTCAAATTCATGAATTTTATCCATCTTTTAGGTTTTTAAAATATAACATGTGACTAATAATATTTCTTTAAAAATGGAAGAAACAAAAATGGAAGAAACCGCAAGAATATATCCTTCGTTATCATATGAAATGGATATTGCAAAACACAAAGATAGAGTACGTTATATGAAAGATAAGGAATCTCATTTATTATTAAGATTAGAGCATTATAAAAATTAAGAATGTGACACAAGGCGTTTTTTGACACAAAGCATGTTTAACAATTTCTTTAGGCGCTCTCACTATTGTCATTTCATCTGGCGTTCTTACAATTCTAGTAGTTGCTACAGCTTTGTGATACAATTAGATTTTAGTTGTACGTTAGGGAAGTTGTTTTAATTCTTACCAGCACGTCAGCACAACCACATGACGCCAAAGCATCTGGCAGCTGTTTTCACTTCTCTCTCTCCTGTCATTGTTCCGTGTGCGCTAGAAGAAAGTACTCATTTGCAATGTCTTCCGTCAGCAAAATAGAGAGAGAATTTTGTTGCTTCGTGGATCAAGTTGTGCCTCTCAAAACGATATCAACAAAATTTATTCTTGAATCACTAAGAAAGAAACAGAAGACGAGTGGAAACGAAGAAGATAAAAAGAGAGAAGTGTTTGAAATAATCCGAGATTCATTCAAGGATGTTGACAGCAGCAATTTACCTGTATTTCTCGAGAAAAAAGATTTTTTAAGTGTTTCATCGTGCATCTCGTCATTGAATAAACTCATTGCTTTCGAGAAAATGACACATCGGAATCTTCTACGTTGCTATATTTCGCAAGGAGAAGTACTTCAGCGACTGAAGTTATTGTCTAATATGAATTATACAAAATTCGTGAAAGAGTTAAATGAGACCCGTAAAATAAAGTTTTCACGTTCATATGTGACATTACTGATCAAATGATTCAAATTATCAAAGAACTATTCAAACTTAGCCAATTCTTCTCTATCAATTTACTTTGTGATGAAGAATTTTGCTCATCTTGAAGATTATATTGATCGTGAAAAAGAGGAGGAACACCAAAGAATAGCAGAATCCATATTTGATTCATCCAATGTGCAACAAACTGAACAACAACAACATGCGCAACATACTGGACTCACGCAGGAATTAGAAGACTTGCAAACGTGAAATTCTACTTCATAAGTAACAAGTAGTTACATTTATTGCAACTTATTTGCGTGGAGACTGAAAAATTACAATGGCATTTTCAAATTGGATTTCTGTTTTCATATAAATGTTGGACTCTACTTCATAAGTAACAAGTAGTAACATTTATTGCAACTTATTTGCGTGGAGACTGAAAAATGACAATGGCATTTTCAAATTGGATTTCTGTTTTCATATAAATGTTGGACTCTACTTCATAAGTAACAAGTAGTAACATTTATTGCAACTTATTTGCGTGGAGACTGAAAAATGACAATGGCATTTTCAAATTGGATTTTTCTTTCATTTAAAATGACTGACCTGATCGAGTTTTTTAAATTATATGGAACAGAAACAACAACGAATTTTGATCTAAAGAAAATCGCTAATCGATTAGGAATAAAGAATTTTCATGTCCTAATGAGAGACGAATTACAATTGAACAAAAATAAGCCAACTGTAAATTTCATGACGAATCTTCACACTTCAGACCAAAAAGGCGTACATTGGTCAGCAGGTATCTTTAGTAAAAACGGAGATAATTATTATTTTGACTCATACGGACTTCCACCTACGAATGAAGTCAAAAAATTACTTGGAAATGGAATTTATAATACGTTTCAAATTCAAAAACCGGGAACAACTTATTGTGGTCAATTATGTCTTTATGTTTTATTTAAATTACAGGAAGGAGTACCATTTCTTGATATTATGTTAGAATTGAACGAACCGTAGGTTCTATGGCTACGCTTAATAATAATAATGATAATTAAAAAGCTAAAGCTCAGTTCGTTGTAATTCATTTTGATAAAATCGGCCTCTGATATCTTCATCATCTAAATCTTTGATTTCGTAAGTAATCGGATAACTTTGATTTATTTTAGAAATTTCAAATATCTCTTTCGTCCAGTATCCGACGAAGCCTTTTTCAAATTTATTCTTATATTTAAATATTCTAACTCTATCTCCAATTTTGAATTTCGGCTTAAGTTTCTGCAAATTCGGATTACTCTCATTCGAATAATTATTTTCGTTCGAATAATTATTCTCGTTCGAATAATTATTTTCGAATATTTTCTTTCGTATTAAATCAGGGTCGTCAGAAGCATTCTTTGGGGTTTCTTCAATACCTGAATGAATCTTATTGTTATACTCTTCTACAACTCCTGGTAATATCTTCAACCATTTCTGATTTCCTTGCTGAGTAAATTTCTTGAAATTTTTATTTTTTAACGTCCGATTGAATCTTTCTATCACTACGGCCTTCCCTGCATTTTCAGTTGAATAAACAGTTTCAAATAGTGGCTGAACGTTTCGGTTATAAAATTCCGACCCTTTATCAACAAACAATTTTTTGGCTTTCTCTTACTTTCTTTAAAGATTTCTTCAAACGCATATTTAACTGATAGACCACTTTTGTTTTTTAAAGGCTTTACCCAAGCGTATCGTGTATATAAATCTATAACGGTCAATGCGTATTTGTAGTCCCTTTCATTCGGCATATGAATAAGATCAGCACTCCAAATATCATCTTTATTAAATACTTTTACTTTCAATAAATATTTAGGCCTTCTATATTCCTTGTGGATTTCGGACGCGTAGGTTCGAGCGTTGCTCTCAGACAGCTTTGCTGTCGTTTCATCTATCCCCTGACCAAAAAGCATTTTTGCTTGTAAAGCTTTCTTAACAAACATTCTTTCAATTTTTTCTCTAAAGGAAGGATTCTGAATACTATCTAATTCTTGTATCATTTTCTTATCTGCTTCATGTCGAGAACTTAGGTCATGATTTCGATAAGCTAAATCATGTTTATAAGCGGCGGCGTCTACTCTATTTATTGGTTTACTATTTTCTCTAGGTGTGTTATCATCGTTTAATCTTAAATCTAATCTTGTGCCGGGGCCAGTAAAATTATGCCCAGGTAAATGTTTCTCTTTCGAATATTTACTCCAAATAAAGCCAGGAAAGTTTTCTAATGCTTTTTGTATGTCACCTCCAATATGCTGATAATTTGAGTTTTTATGTACTTTTAAGAGATAATTCAATAAATCTAAATTAGAAATTTTTAATTTAATTAAATTTTCGGAATTTTTAGAATTCATTTTAAAAGATAAAAAAATTTAAAAGATAAAATAAAATAAATGTTTTACCTAATCGGACCAAAGGTCCTGAGGCTTTAGCCGATCAGACAAAAGGTCCTCAGGTTATTACCGAATCATACTAGGACTTAGATATATTCCAGAACCATCTTTAGTTTCTTTAATTTCAATTAGATCATCAACATTGTGGAGAATATTTTTAAGAACTCGTTTTCCTTCATCAACTAATTTTAATTTACTAATAAAATTATCTACTATTCCGTCACCCCTAGCAACTTTCTCTAGCTCTCTGTTATGACGTTTTTGTTCTTCTAATGCTGCCTTCTCTGATTTATTTTTATTTACTGCTTGGACAATACCAGCTGTCCCACCTGCAACACTTCCTGCAGCTGCTATGCCACCTATTATTAGGGGAATTAATGGGAGAATCCCACCATTCTTTTCTTCTTGTAATTGAATATTCTCTATCATTGGTTTACTTATGTAATACTTTTTTTTGTTAACCGTAATAGTTTTAGGGGTATTTTTGTCAACAATATTACGTAATTTTAATTCAACAGTTTTATTATTATTATTACTTTTCGCTTGCGACATTTTTAATAAAAAAATTTTAAATTAGGAATTTTTAATCTATTCTAGTTATGAATAAATTTTAAATTAGGAATTTTTAATCTATTTTAGTTATGAAAAAAATTTTAATCTAAGAATTTAATTAACTTATCGGAGCGAAGCTCCTCGAGGCTTCAGCCGATCGGACCAAAGGTCCTCAGGTTACTAACCTATCGGAGCGAAGCTCCTCGAGGCTTTAGCCGATCGGACCAAAGGTCCTCAGGTTACTAACCTATCCTAGCCATCTTTCCATTAAGAACTTCAATAGAATATATTACATCTTCCAGCAATAAACCATAAGCCATCAATGAAGTTGTGGAATCTTTTTTTCAATATTAATTGTTACATCACAACCAGTCTTGATAATATCTTCAGATTGTGCACTTAAATCGAAACAGAAAACAGGATATAAATGTCTCCAATCTCCAGGAGTTAATTGTGGTTTAACTCCAAATTCTATACAAAGATTTCGATAAGAATCATATCCTTCCATAAATTGATTATTGGTATCATCGAATCTTAATGGATCAATTGGATATCGGGTTTGATTTAATGAAACTTGTAAACTTCGAATTGTATTAATATGAAAAAGATTGTTGTTCTTATCAAAACTTGGAGAATTATTTCTTTGAAATGTTAGTAATAAATATCTTGGAGTATTCGCAGTTCTAGTAAAATGCCAGTTAAATCTTTCTTCGGAAAAAGTTACTGAACTAGCAGTACGCTTTAGAAAATTTACTGGAATTGGTTTGTTAGTATTTAATCTTTTTGCAATAGCTGTTTCAATGTCTAAACTAGGAGTAATATGCTTAATCCACCATTCAAGTCTATCAATTTTTAAATATGCTTTTTTTTCCAGTTTTACCAAAAAAGATTAATTCATTATTTGCTGTACGATGAATTATTAACTTAAATTTTAATTGATATGATATTTTGTCATAATCTAAATATCCGAATAATGGAGACAATGACCAATTAACTGTCTGTTTACTTTTCTTGTTAAATTCACGTCTTTCTTTATATGCACTATTGTCTGTTTTATTTAAATGTTTTGCAATATTTTCTACATCTTTCGCAATTCCTGCTGCATCTGTTCCAGTGTGAGTTAAATCATCAACAGTTATACCATCATTAGTATCAGGAAACCAACCTTCGATTTCATACCTTTTTTTTATTTTCACCAATTATTACAAATCTAAGCATTGTATCAATTACACCTGGAGAATCACTTATTGTTTCTATATTTTGAGTTGCAACATCTAAACGCATTTGTGTAAATAATCTTGGAAAAAAATTATTCTCTAATGCAATATTATCGGTATCTGGTAATGGTGTTGTAAAGTTAGCATCACTATATAAAGAATATTCACAGTGTAAAAACGAATCAGGTAAATATAAATAACTCTGCTGATTATCAACTTCAAAAATTAAATCACCTCCAGTATTTACTCTACTGGAAGATCCGGGATTCATAGCAATTCTTATATAGTCATTTTTTTTTGATTATAACTGACGAACGGAGGATCGTCTAATCTAAATTTATTTTCGATAAGCGAAGACATTTTTATAAGAAATAATTTGACTTTTTGTTTTTCTCACAGACAGAAAATTTTTTTACTAAAATATAATTTTAGAATTTTACCAAAAAAATTTTACTAAAATATAATTTTAGAATTTTACTAGACCAGCTCCGCTACAGCTTTGCTGGTTAAACTGAAGGTTGCTGCTCACGCCATTGCCTCTTATTTCTTCAATTGAACGAACCGTAGGTTCAATTGAACGTTCTATGGCTACGCCTGTTTTCTTTCCCTTTTTACTATCAGACGGAGCTCTGCTCCTCAAGGTTTCCCCAACAGCTATGTTAGCAATTTTATTTTTTGTTTCCTCTGAAAGTTTTTTTAAATTTTTTAGTTCTTCAGAATCATTTTTAAGTTTACGAATAGTTTCTAGTTGTTTTAATTCGTTTTGAGACTTAACAGCATTTGATATTGCACTAGGTGTACTACCTATAGCACCTATAGATGTAATCAAATCTTTATTATTTTTAATTTAGTTAACGATACTTCCAATACCAGAAAAGATGCCAGCCCCTTCTTTTTGAACGGCAGCTGCGGTGCCTAGGAACTTTTGTGTTCCGACTGTTTCTACACTGTCATAATGGTAAACAGATTTCATAGATGGTTCATGAGCAATTTTTTGATTTGAAGCAAAATGTTTAAGATTGTGTTTATAAATTATAGGCATTTTTTAGGATTAAATTTGACTTTTGGGAAAAAATATTTACGATCGGCTAAAGCCTCTGAACAAGGTTCTATTGGTTAGTAACCTGAGGACCTTTGGTCCGTTTAAGATTTACGTTTGTGTATGGACAACAACGTCGAGATAACTTTATTAATTTTCCGTTGTACGTTATCTATTGCATCAAGCAGCGTGTGATGTATTTTAATTTCTTTTCTATTAACTTGCATTTTCTGCTGATTAATCTTCAATGCCGTTTTAAGAGCATTCAATTTAACTTTAAGAACATCTAACTGTTTTTTAACAGAATCTAACTGTTCTTTATTTTCTTTAGAGTTTTCTTGTAAATTTTTCTTTAATTCATTTTCCAAATTGATTTTAAGAGTTTTCATTTTATCAACTTTTTGATTAAGTGAGTTTACTTCATTTATTATTCTATTCATCTTTTTCATTTGTTGAGTAATTTTAGAACTCAATTCATCAACACTTTTTTGGAATGTAGTTTGTAACTGCTTTAAATTTTTTTAAATTCTTTCAGGCAGTTTTTCTATTTCATCTTCTAATTGTCCTTTCAATAGTTGTATCTGATGTTTATTTTTAATGACTGCAGATTTTAACTTTATAGAAAGTAATATTAAAATTTATGATTGTTCTGAAATCTTTTTAAAAAGTTTTGCTATATCTGCTTCTAGCTCTCTATCCTTTTTATCAAGTTTTGATAATTTTTCGTTTAATGATTTGTCATTAAGTTTAAGCAACTTTAATTCATTCATCAGTGGAACCAAAACATCGTTTATATATTTTTCTTTTAAGTCATTGATTTGTGTATCAACATATTGTTTATTTTTTAACTCTGTATTTTGTTGAGGAAGAATAGAAAGATGCAATGGACCAGATAAAACGTCTCCAGTTTTCATGATATAATTTTCTATTTCTATTTCTAATTCACGATTATTCGGGATATATGCACCTCCACCAACATTTGGTAACATCATTTTTTAACAATAAAAAAGTAATTTTTTTATATAATGAGAAAAAAATAAAATTTTTTCTAATAAAAATAAAAAAATGGAAAAACCAAATTTAAAAAAATTATATTCGCCCGCTTCATCCTGTTCTTCTTATTCGACGAGATCAACGGGATTTGAAAATAAATGTTTTGATAATAATAATAATAATAATAATCCATGTATAGATGTTAATATTTTGTTTCAATTACAAGCCGAAATATTTAGAGAACAGACTAAAGGTTTACCTTCTATAGAAACTAATTATTGCATTTTCTCAGGTGGTCCATTTATTAAATTTATGGAGATTGTTAGTAAATATAATGATGTAGCTTATGTAGAATTAAATAAAGAAAATATGGTTATAATAGGACATAATAATGTTTACGGATTCATTAGAGCAGTTTTACCGATCAGTAATACTGAGTGGATAGAAAATAAAATTATCAATTATATCAATATTAAAGAATTAGTTAAATAATTAAAATCTTTTTCGAAAGAAAAAATAAGATTATTTGTTGATGAACAAAATCAATACAACATTCATATCGAGAGTAAAAAACATAATGAAGAATTATTATGTCAAGTATATTATAGAGATACTATTTATAAACAAGAAACATTAGAAATGCCCCAAAGATATAATGATGATACATATATAGGATTATATTCAAATTTAAATATCAATTTATTAAAATCTTACATAAATGGTTTAGCTCAACAAGAAGAAAATTATATGTGGACAACACCTTATACTATTAACAATGACCATAATCATAATCATAATAAACGAACCGAAGGTTCTAGGGCTTTGCCCGATTTTAAAGAATCTTATAATAATAATGATGATAATAATAATGATGATGATGATAATATAGATGATGATAATATAGATGATGATTCTGAAACATCTGAAAATGGTGTAAATGGTAACAAAGATTATAAAAATATTAGTAATTATAAAAATTTAAGTGAAGAAAAATTTATATCACAACATGATATTAATACTACATATAATCAAAATTTATCTAAATTTCATTTTCTTACAATTGAAAATAATAATGATGGAATAGTTGAAGATACTGTTAGACAACTATGTGTCGGGTCTACAAAATTTAAATTAGGATTTACATCTAATCAATTTAAAATTTTATCATCTTTAATAAAAACTAAAAGTGATTCAGATTATGGTGGTGTTATTAAATTTTCCAAAAGAGATCAAAGACCAATATTTTTCTCTATTATATTATTATCAGATAAAAAATGTAATTTAGAGTTAGATATTCCAATAAGAGAATAGTATCCAATCCCAAAAAGTGTAATTTATGATGCTGAAGAATCAATTTATGATGATGATGATGAAGAATCAATTGATGATGATGATGAAGAATCAATAGTTAGTGAAAATAAATTTAAATTATCTTTTGATAAAACGTTATATGATAAAACTTAATATGATAAAACATTATATGATAAAGAAAATAAAGTAACTAAAGAACGTGTAATAATATATAATAATATAAAATAACTCTCAAGACCTTGATATTAGAATGTTTATATCTAAAATTAAAACACAATTTCTTTCTTAAATTTTCTCTAAAAAAATAAAAAAATGGAAAATACCAAGTTTTATTGTAACTTATGTAAAAGAAAGTTGCAAACAAAAAGAAGTTATTAATCTCATTTAAATAGTAAATTGCATTTACAAAATGTAGAACGAGTTGATGAAGGAAATATATTAAAATTAAATAGTTATAAAAACTATCTAGAAACATTGGCTACTGATATAAAAGTTAAAAAAATGTTTGATGATTATTCACATTCGGAATATAAAAAAGTTTTTAATAGTGAAGATGAACATGTACGAACCGAAGGTTCTAGGGCTTCGCCCGCACCAGATGGAAGATATTTATTTAGCGATACTGACGAATTTAACGAAATAGATGAATTAAACGAAATTAAAAAAACAGATGAAGCTGTAACAGATATAAAATTTTTATTTAATCAGTCCGTTGAACATAATGAAACCGATGAAACTTTTTTAATGTATTAACAAACTTTTTCAAAATATTTAAGAAATCTTTCAAATGTTATATGAATGTAGAAGTACTTTATACAAAAAATGGACCTGATGGAATTCCTGAAGAAATAATACAAGGACATTTTACAAATTCGCAAGAAATTCATAATGTAAATGATATACAACCCATATTTGAATCGATGATACTTAAATTAGAAAATTGTATAATTGAAGCCCAGTTACGTGAATCTGGTTGGAGATTTGTTAAAATACTATCCAAGAAAATAGTAGTTGATAAATATAAAAATAATACTGGTGGTAGTTATGTTCCTTTACCTTTCAGTTCACCACAAATAATCAACATAAAAAATGAAGATGATTATTGCTTTCTGTGGAGTATTATAGCACATTTACATCCTGCAGAATATCATAAAGAAAGACTAAGTCATTATAATAAAGAAGAATATATAAAGGAATTTGATCTCTCTGATGGTTTAGATGAATTTCCATATGATTATAATAGGTTAATAAAGTTTCATAAAAAGAATAAAATTTAATAGAAGTAAATGTTTTTGAATTAAATGTGAATTATGTTTCTATTGGTAAAATTACACCACCTTACTCAGATTCAAAAAAATTTTATTTGAATAATAAAAATTTATGTCAATCAGAAATAGTATATAATGATAGAGGAAATTACATGCATCATAATATTTTTTACCAAGGAAATATAATATGTACTGAAAAATTTCAAATTGTGAAAACATTATCACCAATAATGATTAATCATAATAATTATAAAGGACGTAATTATAATTATGATTACAATTATTCATCTTTATCTTCAGAATATCAACAAAAATTACAAAATTTAAATGAAAGTTTACAAAAATGTAAAACAGATTATCAACAACAATTAAAAATGTTACTACAAGAATATCACCATAAATATCAAAATAAGATAGAAACAATTCAAAAATTAAATGAAGAAAATAAAGAATTAAATAATGAAGAAAATGAAACCAATCAAAAAATAAATGAATCTTTAAAAAAATGTCTACAACAACATAAAGAACCATATGATAAAGAATATATTCATCAGCAACAAATATTAAATCAAAATTATCAACAGTCTGAAAAAGATTTACAAAGATATATCGACTTAACACATGAAATATATCAAGATAAATTTGAAAAACTAGAACAAACAAAACAACCAGCACAAGCGAATATATTATATTATCAGGGTCATTTTATATTGTGTAAAGATGTTTCTATATTTACAAAAACTTCAGATAATAAAAATTTTCCTTGTCTTCAATGTATGACAAGTTTTAGAACTTTAGAAGAAATGAATAGACATTTGGAGAATTGTCAACAAAACGAAGCAGTTCAAAATACTTTTCCTAAAGATGATTATTTAGAATATAATAAATGGTATTTTAAAAATAAAGTACCCTTTACTATTTATTGTGATTTTGAAGCATATAATGTTAATATGACACAAAATCGAACGGAAAGTTCCAGGGCCTCACCCGATTCTGAAAATTATAATTCTGAAAATGGTACGGGCCAAGCCCTAGAACCTTCGGTTTGTAATTCTGGAAAAAGTGTAGCTGAACAAAGTAAAGAAAAATATTTATTTGAACAAAAACCATTATGTTGGGGAATGTACATTCATTCAAATTATCCTGAATTATTTAAATCAGAATATTTACAATACTATGGTGAAGATAGTTCAGAAATGTTTACAAAGAAAGTAGAAGAATTACAAGGACGTTTTTCACAATTGCTTGAAACAAATATGCCAATGAGTCCATTAACAAATGAAGAAAGAAAAGAATTTTATGATGAAATAAATTGTTATTACTGTGGAAAAGGTTTTACAAATAAATATAAAACTGGCAGAGGTAGATATATTCATAAAGTAAAAGATCATGATCATCTAAATGGATTATATAGAGGTGCAGCACATAATTCTTGTAATCTTAATGCTAATAAATTTAAATATAACTTTGTTCCTTTATATTTCTACAATGGTTCTAAATATGATTTCCATCTAGTAATGAAAGATTTATTTTCATCTGAAAAATTACAACAACAAAAAATAAATGTACTATGTAAACAAGAAGAAGAATATTTTTCAATGCAATTAAGTTGTATTAGAATTTTAGATGCATTTAGATTTTTTACTCCTTATTCATTAGATGTTATGGGAAAAACTTTGAAACCCGAACAATGTAAAATATTAAATAAATATAATTTTAAACCTTTAAAAGGCATATTTCCGTATGAATATATAGCCTGCGGCTCACAGTCGAAGACTGATATAACTGGAGATAAAACCTGTGGTTCACAGTCGACCTGTGGTTCACAATCGAAGACTGATTTTAATTCTGTGAATAAAATTATGGAAGAAAAACAACTTCCTCCAATAAATAAATTTAGATCAACATTAAAACAATCACAATTATCTGAAGAAGATTATGCAGAAGCTGAAAAAAATTGGAGAGAGTTAAATTGTAAAACAATGTATGATTATACAATGAAATATCTACAGATAGATGTATTAATACTAGCTGATCTTTTCGAAAACTTTCGTGACATGTGTTTAGAATATTACGGAATAGATCCATGTTATTGTTATTCTACACCAGGTTTGACATGGTTAGCAGGATTAAAACATACAAATGTTAAACTTAAACATTATAAAGAAAATACATATGATAAATTATTATTTTTTGAATCTGGAATTAGAGGTGGAGTTTCATCAGTTTTAGATAATAGATATGTTAAATGTTATAATAAGAAAGTAAATCCACAAGAATATGGAATAATGAAACCTTTATCTCCAGAAGAAAAAGAAAAAATATTAGAAATTTTTCGAACGAAACGAGAAGGAGTAGAACGTGAAAAAGCAATTGATGAATTCATGAGAGAAAACTATTTATTATATTATGATTTTAATAGCTTATATTCTTCTTGCATGATACAAGAATTACCAACAGGTGAGATGGAATGGTGTAATATTCTTGATTATCAAAAAACACATGATGGAGAAAATAATTTTGGTTATATATATGAAGTTGATTTAGTATACCCTGATTATATAAAAGACGCAACAAAATATTATCCTTTCTGTCCAGAAAACAAAATTCCCATTATAAAAGATTTTTCAGATTATCAAAAATCTTTAATTCCTAAGAAATATAGGCCAACAAAAAAACTTATGTTAACACAAAGCAATAAAGGAAAGTATGTTGTTGAAGGAAGAATGCTAGATTGGTATTTAGAACATGGAATGATTCTCACCAAAATACATCGAAAACTATTCTATCAAAAATCTAAATGGTTAAAAAATTATATAGAGTTCAATATTGAAAAACGTAAAATAGCTAAAAGAAATAAAGATGATTTTGGAAACGTGTTCTTCAAATTAATGAATAATGCATTTTATGGTAAGACTTTAGAAAATGTGCGTAATAGACAAAATATTGAAATAGTTTATGATAAAGATAGGTTTCAAGATTTAACAAGGAAACCTACATATAAAAGAACTACTAGATTTAGTGATGAACTATGTGCTGTACACTTACGTCGAATTAGCGTAAAACATGATAAGTTTAATTTTATTGGATTCACTATATTAGAATTAGCTAAACTATTTATGTATAGATTTATATATGATTATTTAGCACCTGCTTATGGCAAAAACTATAAATTACACTTTACATATACCGATTCTGTTTTCTTAGAATTAACAATACCGTATAATTCTTCACTTGATGAAGTAATAGATAAAATAAAAGATATCATTCATCCTTCTGATTTATGTAAAGTAAAAGATGAACTAGAAGGAAATGAAGATTTCATAACAGAAGCTATATTTTTAAAATCTAAATGTTATTGTTATAACACAACTAATAATATTAAAACACATAAAACATTAAAAGGAATTTCAAAGGCATCAGTGGCTAACCAAATAACATTTCAAGATTATAAGAATGCATTATTTAATAATGAAATAAAAACAGCATGTAATTATAGACTTAATTCAAAAAAACATAAAATGTATTTAAAAGAGGAACATAAATTAGCCTTAGATCCATTTCATGATAAAAGAAAAATTTTGCCTGATGCAATAAGTACTAAACCTTTTTAATTTTCTAATTTCTAAGATAGACAAATTTGATATATGTATATATATATATATAAATTAAAAAAATAATATTATAACACTATATTTGTATATTTTTTATCACTCGGTAAACAATTGTTCGATAACTCTATCATGAATTTTTTTATCAATATTAATTGTAATGAAGCCATAATCTTTTGACCAAGCATTGTTACACGATTGTTTAAATTCATCTTTATTTCTTACGCATAAATCTCTTAACAAATCACTTAAGTTTCTTGCATTTATTTCAAATAGTATAAATATATTTGCATTCTTTCTAATAACACTTCCGTCTAATGAATACATACTTTGTGTTAAATAAAAAACACTACAGTTATTATGTCTACCTCTTGTGAAATAATTTCTCTGAACTGACTGATTTCTATCATTAACGCAATCATTAAAAATTACACAATGTTTCATTCTTTTATCTAGTTTACTAGGATCTTGCATATTACCACTATCATCTATTAATTGTATCTTTATATGCTTATTTTTATTGGATTCTACTAACTGACTATTTTTTGCTGCTTCTTCACACCACGAACTTATTTCTTCTTCATCTTCAGATTTTTCATATTCTTTGAAGAATGAAGCAATTGCTGTTTTTTTAAGATTATTTTCAAATCCATATTTTAAAAATTGATATACGGGTTGTTCTGCTGTTGTTGTATAAATTATAAGATTGTTATAATCCAAAAAATTTGGAGTCGTTAAAATTTTAAATAATAGATACGTTTTTCCGCAACCTGATCTTCCACAAATAACTGATAAAACTTTATTAGATAAATTTGGATGATGATTAAATTTAAGTTTTTTTTGTTTAATGGGGGTAGTTCACTCATTTTTTAATAGAAAAATTTATTTTTATTTTATTTTTATTTTTAAAGAAGAAGAAGAAAATTAAACTTCTCTAGCTTCGCGTGGGAGTTTATACCTCTCGAACGGGAGTTTTGTACCTCCCGAACGGGAGTTTATACCTCTCGAACCAAAAGATCTATCATAATCTCTTCACCTCCAAAATTTATTTCTTGTCCTTTCTCATCAGTGATTCTAATGTTAATACTGTTAATAGTTTTTCTTGTAATAGGGAAATATATTAATGTTTGGGGAAATACATTTAATCTATAACCAATGGGTACAGTAAAAGCTGGAAAACTGAATATTATATTTGACAATTTACCATTTATATATCCTCCTTCAATAATGTCACAATGTACAACAATTGAATTTATTTCAGTTATTTTTGGAATCTTCTCACTTAAATGATAACCTTGACTATAAGTTTGTTTATTAAATCCTAAAAGCTTTGACAATGATCTATCATGATTAAAATCAACTTGATGATTTTCGTCTAAAGTAAGAGAAAATTTATTAACTGCCGGTTCAACTGCAAAATGTAATTGTTTCTTATCTTTAAATGCTATACCTAAATGTCTCTTAATTTCATTTGATATTGATTCAACTTCGTAAGAACCAGGAAGAAAAGTTAATATTTTCCATGTTTTGCCTTTATCAGTAGAATATCTAAATTGATCATTCACATCTTTGATAACGTTTTGAATAGTGTTAAATGTGGAGAAACTAGTTAATGCAATTTGATAATTTTTATTTTGTTCCAAATGTAGAATGGGTTCTAAATTACAAGTGTGTGATGAAGTAGTTGTTATAATTTTTAACGTCGTACTAAATTTTGATGAACCCAAAATCTCTGTCAAATTTTCTAAATGATTATTAATTTTGTCTAAATCTACTGAACACATTTTTTAGTTAAAATTTTGAATAAATATTTTTTTATAAAAAAATTAGAAACAACATATTTCAGCTACACTTTTATAATCCTCTTCATTTAGAATCTTCTTTTCTAACAGTCTTTTCAATATAGCATGAATTTCATTGAAACTAGAATTATGTCCTTCTTTTATTGCAGATATTAAAATATTTAATCTATTTAGTAATTCTTGTGGATCATCTGGTAAAAATACAGTTGTTTCTGTTTTCTGTTTTTCAGATAAACCTTTTCCTACTTTAACTCCCGTTGATAATAAATTTTCTAATTGTTTATAACGTCTAAGAGTTTTTACTACACCAACTCTATCTAACATAGCTTTATATTTTATGAGATCTTCTACAGCATAATTATTTAAATCTGCTCCTCTTAAAAGATCAACAAAATTTCTATCTAAATTAAAAGGATATTTATCTGGTGAAAAAATTAAACCTCGAAAAGGTTGTGGAAATATTTCTTTTTGTCCGAGATAAAATCTAGGTATTGTTTTTCCATCTATAAATGAAATAGAATGTTCAAATTGCATAGATTTTGGTAATTTCTTATTAATGTTTGATTCTAGTAATCCATAGTCATCTAATATAGTTTTGTGCTCTGGATCTGTTATATCAATTTGTTTATCATTATTTGTAAGTTCTTTTTCAAGAGTTTTAAATGGTTTCATAGTTTTTTCAAAATCAGTTTTTATTTGCTCGGTTTGCTGCATTTTTTCAAACAAATCAGATTGAATACCAGCTTTTATCATTCTATGTTGAAGATGATTTTCTTTCATAATATTTCTTTGTTTTATTAACTCTTCTAATTGTTTTATTCTTTTAAAATTATCAGCTCTAATTTTATCCATTTTTAAAATATAATATTTGAATTTTGTGGTAACATTGGAATACAGCAAAAACATTTTACTGAACAAATTATTTTTTTATTGCTTTGTTGTCTGACATCTTTTCGTTTAAAGTTTTCTCGTTTTAAGTTTTGTTTAATAAAGTTTTGTTTAATAAAGTTTTGCTTAAATTTTCGCTTAAAGTTTTTAGCTCTTCTAAAAAAATTTTGTCATTTTCTTCATTAGAAATTTTACTATCACTCGAAATTTTGCCATCACTAGAAATTTTGCCATCCTGTCTATTCTTATCATCAACTTTTTCGGACTGTAATTGAAAGGTTTGATTTACTTCATTAGCTATTTGATCAAATTTTTCAATCTCATCTAACGTAATAACATTATCATCACATACTCTTTGAAAGTAGTAATGTAGTTTATCATAGACTTCTTTAATATGTAAATGCTTAGTTTTTAATGATTTTCGTTTCTTAGTTATTAAAGATTTATCTAACATTGTAACAAGTGAAGTTGTAAAAACACCCGTACCTGTTAAAGCAGTAGCAACTACTGGAATTACTAAAACACCAGAAGATATAACAATTGTTAAAGCACCTAAACTTATTGTTAAGAATATGCCAATTCCTTGTGTTACATTCTTAACTTTACTCCATCTCTTTCTTAATTTTTATAATGCTCTAATCTTAATAATAATTGAGATTCCTTGTCTTTCATATAACGTACTCTATCTTTGTGTTTTGCAATATCCATTTCATATGATAACGAAGGATATATTCTTGCGGTTTCTTCCATTTTTGTTTCTTCCATTTTTAAAGAAATATTATTAGTCACATGTTATATTTTAAAAACCTAAAAGATGGATAAAATTCATGAATTTGAAATTCTCAACTTTTATGATTTTCGGTGTCCGGTTTTACATGACCTGGAACGGTCATGATTTTCAAAGTAAAAATTGTAATTCACAAATTTGAGATTCTCAACTTTTATGATTTTCGGTGTCCGGTTTTACATGACCTGGAACGGTCATGATTTTGGGAGTAAAATGTCATAATCACAAATTTGAGATTTTGAAAAATTTGAAAAATTGGGTATTTTTAAAAACGCCCAAATTTGTGAATTTAGGTCTTCATAACCTGAAAAAGGGTTCAAATTCATGAATTTATGTCGTTTTTAAAAATGCCATTTTTTGAAAAAATGGTACTTTTTGAATGGACTAAATTCATGAATTTATGTCGTTTTTAAAGATACTATTTTTTTGAATTTTATGGTGTCCTGGAACGGTCTTTTGCCCATTACTTGCGCGAGAAATAAATTTGGAAAATGTTGGTTGAGCTCGTAAGGTAAAACAGTCATACTACTAAATACACGACCCTTTCTACAATCCCTTTTGTTACAAGTGAATATGTTGTCGTAGGAATCGGTGCATTTATTGAATTTGATTTACTACGAAACTTAGATAAACACTATTTTCTGAATGATTAACATTACGACAATAGTGACATATATGACGTAGATCAACCCTGAATCTTCCATGATTTGTGAAAAAGCTCCCGGATGTAATATGTTATACAGCAAAAGTAATTTTAATTTCTTTCAGTACTTTAGGGTCAAAACTCCCCTGAATATGTATAAACATAAATCGATGGGCAATTCACTTTCCCCTCTGATGGTTCGAAAACACATTGCAGTCTATCTCGTAAATTGTAATTGGTAATGTATACAGATGACACGACACTCTTCAATTCCAATAAGCGACATGCTAAGAGCACTCAGCAACGTCAGCAGTTATGCGAAGTTCTTAATGAAGACTTACACAGGGTCTCAGAATGGGGCGCCAATTGGCTTGTTTCCTTCAATACTTCAAAAACTCAGAGTATTCTGCACTCACGACTTAAAGGAGATGACGATGATCATAGCATTAAGATGTCAGATAATAGGATCAGAGAACAAGATTCCATCTCCTTCCTTGTATTGGCGATTACAAAAGACTTGTCATGGAAACCGCACATTGAAACCATAAGCAAGCAGGCAACTCAACACATTGGTAGTCTCCATCGTGCAAGCAGCTATCTTCCAAAACCGACCGTCTGCTATTTTTACAAGTCCACTATTCGTCCTCTGATGGAGCATCGTTGTCATCTGTTGTCCGGCGCACAACAAACGCATCTTAACCTCCTTGAACGGGTTGAGAATGATATGGGTGAAAAACTTGCTAACAAGTTGCAGCCGCTCTCCGTCAGACGGGATGTTGCTTCACTCAGTCTCTTCTGCAGTTACTATTTCGGTAGAAGCAGCTCTGCAGTAAATAAGTGCGTACCCAAACCTAAGATCTTCTCCAGAAGTACGCGCAGAGCTAATCCACCCACGTGCTATCATGTGAGCTTAGAACGCGCACGTGCTGTGAGTCACTCGGAAAGCTTTTTGTTCGCACGGCACATCTTTGGAATCAGCTTCCCCAGACCACTTTCACTGACCAATACAATCTTGATACTTTCAAGAGGCGTGCGAACAGGTTTCTGATCGGGACAGCTTAATCAGATTAGAAGATCCGCTTTTTCGTTATATTTATTTGAAATAATACAATTTGTTACTTTTCATCGAGTAGCCCCTAGCTTCGTTCATGGCTCATAGCTGTGCTAGGGATGAAAGTTATGTAAAGAAAACCTATATTACATTCTGTTTTACATACGTGTGAAATTACAAACCATTTCATACTATGTTTCATACTATACTATTTTTGTTCGTGTAGGCTTATACTTTCTAGATCTGTGATGCAAAGAAGCTATAAGGGAAATTGGTTGTCTAGGACACCTGAGTAACTTTCGCAACGAGAAGCTGAGGATGCGGTCACGATTTTTTTGACCGCGATCACAGTCACTGTCAATCGCAAAAAAGTAACCGCGATCGTGGTCATGAACGCAGAATTTTTCAAAAATGAACGCGATCACGGTCATTATAAAACAAACACACGAATTAACCGGTTAACCGAAAGCGAAAAGTTTTGGAGAATCGACAGGTTATTTGGAGTTGACTCTCCTAAATCTGTCCATAAGTAATTTATTTAGTGACACTGCAAAGTAAATAAATAGGCCTCGAGGATGAGAGTAACATCATTACGGGCTTAAATGCAATAAAATGTTCATTGTTAGTGCGTACCTGAATATGGCGGGGCAGAATACCTCGATTGTTGGAAGCCATAATGAAAGGTTTCATTGATTCTGGACAGATAAGACATCTTAAAAGGTGATTATTACCACTCTTCTTTCCAGTATCTTTATAAAACATCGAAGCAACTTTCATGCAACTTTCATCCATATCCGAATTTGATATGGAGAGATTTACTTACAACAGAATATCAGGTAGGAATGCATCGCCTACCTACAATTTTCATTTCGACAAACCTTTGAAATGAGATGGGATAACAGAAAGCGCACATGATCTGACGTAGTAACGTGAGTTCCCACTTCCCGGGTTTCACTAGCATAGAATGTGACGCAGACACCTCGTCATGTCGACTTGGAGTCAGAAAAATCAAATAGCTTTATACAGCTGAATGTGTGCGTTCTTCTGATATCCAGAGACATTCCAAACTATTGTATTGTAAATTTGTTATCAATGGCAGCCGTCAGGCGCATCTGAGGTCAAGGTGTTGGTTAGCGCGCTGATAATATAACCAATCACGGAAGGGTAATTTGTCGTGTGAAAAATCGCTTAGTTACTTACTTTTGCTCGGCTACAAACTTCTATCATTTTAATCAAGCAACCATTTTGAAGATGACCTGTTGAATCACCGGCTGACGTTCCACCGACAACAGGTTAGAAAAAATGAAACTAATTCCTTAACCGGTACCTTCCTATAATCTGCAACCTGGAATGAACAGACTACAATGGGAAGCAAAACAGTCATATTTCATAAATCAGCCTTCCTTGAACGTTCTATGGATCATTTAAACTTCCATTTCCATTTCGATGACATCGAATTTCTTTAATGACTTACAACTTAGCGTCTTCATTCAGCATTAAGTCTTGGCCACAGCAATATTGTTGAACTTGCAATGAATTGATCCCTAAGTTCAGTCACATTTAACGACGGCCAATCACATCAGCCAAAAGGAGAAGATTAATTATTCCTATCTTTGTAAAACTGTAATTTCAGCTTCTCAGACAGTTTGTTTGCTATTTTTAGTTTATCTCACACACGCACATGCTAACTCTGACAGTTGTTCAGAAATCATAATCTATTTTGTATTTTAGTCAGAATGGGCACGTATGTTGTCGTCATAGTTTGTTAAAAAACGAAAAATGTTTTGCAAATATATGCAGATTTTTGTTTAAAATGTTATTTTCTATTTTGATTTAATATACTACTCACAAAAATTACACTCATCAACTTAGGTAAACAGGTTTCTCATAAAGGCAAGTACAGGATAATATAATGGTCAGCAGACTACAACTCGGGCAAAATCACATTAATCAGCTGCAATTGATAGATAGTCTGATGATGTGCTGTTCTTTAAAGTGACAAATTACTACACAAGCTGTTCAACTGGAATAGACTGAATAGAGATAAATACACAAAAATCGATACATGCACATTGCAATAGTGTACAACTTGAATAAAAACTGCGAACTCCGTTAGTTTCAATAAATATTAAAATAATAGGGTCTGCTCTGACATTTAACCACGACCAGTAGACATAGAACTGCATAACTGTGAAAAAGACAGGTTTAAGTGAACTCGTTATAGATGAAATTGATCTTTTGTTAATTTCCTAATAGTAACTGAGCGATGTTCTCTCTCACTCTGTGCGTTATTCAGAATCGCGTCACGCTTGCTTAACCCTTACTTTACCAAGAAAAAAAGTAACATGGTTTACCATGGGGTGCGATCCACCCCAATTCACAATCGGTTGTTGTACATGCTTTCAATCAATCTTAGCAATATTTTCATACTAAAAGATTTTCGAACACTGTTAAATAGTGCTAGAAGCACGAATAAAGCAGTCAGTTTTCGCAAGTTTTTGTTTTAATTGAATTTTAATTTAATTTAATCACCGTTTCGGAAAATCCTTCGCCTGCTGACTAGCATTATATCACCTGTATACGTTCTCTTTCTAAAACGATTTGTGAAAAATTTGTCTGTATATAGCGGTGGATATGTCAAGAAAAAGTGAACATGAATTTATTGGATTCTGACTATGATGGTATTTACTGTACGAAGTATCAGGAAACCCTAATTTATCTTGAAAAACTAAGTGACTATATGTAGGATAATCGACTGATGTAACGGCAGATCTTTCTAATCCTAAAATTTTAATCTTTCGAAGGGTAAACAGACGCATCCTAACTAAACACATACCTGACTCTTACATTTGTAATTGCGAAAATATGATTTTAGATTAGAAATAATATAAGGGAAAAGGTAGGTCGACTCAGAACTCGACCCTGTGTCATGCTACTTCATGGTCTGTAGCTCTAACCACTATGCCATGGAATCTTATCATAGAGTCGTAGTAATTTATTGTCTATACCTAACTTGTCTGCATTTTTCATTTCTCCTGTACATTTGATTAAAATTACTACACGTCAAGTACAGGAGAGAAAAGTTACGGAGTTGAAGAAGCATTAGAAAGACTGTTACAGCAAATCTCATCAGATGACGACTACGAAGGCGGCGAAACTCTGGATAGTGATGTTGATGACATAGTCATTAATTACATCATCAATCATACAATCATTAATTTTACAATAAAGGAAAGTGCGGTGTGGACACACTAGACCAACTGGTGAGAAAATATGATTGCATTCGAAAAGCAATCGTTGGTCTCTGACTTTGTTCATGAATTTGCTGAACATCTGCTCGTACAACGCACTGGTTTTATTCCTCTACATGCATCCAGAATATGAACAAAGAAGTGGACAAGTTCGAAAACGCTTTCTACTTCAATTGTCAAAGTCTCTTATTGGTTGCAGAGAATGCAACGCACTTGAGCCGGCAAGGTTGCCAATGAGGCCTATCATCCAACCGGTACCGAAACAAAGGCGATGGGATCATTGTCCAAGAGAACGTGACAGAAAATCTAAAAAAAGATGTGTTTTTTGTCAAACGACTGTGTGTGCTGAACACGCTATCATAAAATGTCCACGTTGTTGACTGTAGAAAATTGAATACACCAATTTTTTTTTAGGATCATTCAGAAAACAATCATAAACCTCCATTATTGTTCGTTACCAAAAATATATTTGGGGTGTGATACACCCCATGGTAAACACCGCTACATTTTTTCAAAAACATTTTCACCGCGAAATGACTTCATACTTCAAAAAGTTTATTGCTGTAACTTTTTAGTGATATTCACCTCAAGGATAAACTGGGAGGGCATCATCGGACTTTGTCCAGCTAAAGAAATACACAAAAAATGCGACGTCTTGGGGTGTGTAGACACCCCATGGTAAAGTAAGGGTTAATAATTATTGTATAATATGCCTGCAAGGTAAAATATATACATTGCTTATACAAAAGGTTTTGAAAAATTTATTGCAAAAACAATTCAAATAAATGATTGCATGCATAGAATTTTTTAAATTTCTGTAATGTATGTCTAATGTCCACAATTACATACATGTATACTGTTCTTAACAAAGGATGACCCACTCACTCGATCTGCGTCGCCATATGCCTTATTTTCTTATTCTCTTCATTGCCTTTATTGGCCCAAGTAGGCCTAAACACATTTTTGCCTCTTGATATGGATAAAAATTTTGCCCAACTCGACTCGACTTGACTAGACCCGAGTTTTAGCCGACTCGACTCGAGGTTGACGAAGACCCGACTCGCAGGGTCCAACACTCGTATATACTCGTATATAGAAATTGATCAATTGAATTCATTTATTAAATGAAAAGTGATTGTTGTTGTGCACACAGGAAATATCAATCTGTTTTCACAAGACATCTGCAATTCTCATAAATCAGATCAAATAGCTTTCAATGCAGCATTCATCATTCACTGACTGAGATCATTTATTTGATTGATTTTTATTTGAATGGTTTGGGAATGTCATTGTAAGTGAAGAGTGAAGACAATGAGTTGCAACTTACCAGGCTTGGAGACAATGATGTGGTTTCTCCGATCACCTGCAATCTGGAAGGGCTCGCTGTCTGACAGAAGAACCATCTTCACTTCTTCCACATCCCAACGAGTACAAGTCCTGCCCGCAGAGTCAGCGAACTCACAGTCATCAACTAGATAGATGGGAACATCATCCTCGCTCAATCCAACTATCCTCCTCAGAACTGTCTCCTCCGCCGATCTTCCCATCTTCTTGCAGATGGCTTCACGGACGTCCTTCACTGTAGGTGAGGAACGAATGTCCAAGACGACGGACGACTCCTCACCACTGTCCAGTTCCTCAATCATGAAGGGAATTCCTGTAGAGACAGAGAACAGAGATCAGGAATGGAATTCCAACAGAACCAGCCATTATCTCAGGTGTCACCTACAGAACACAGAAGATAATAGAAGGACACATAAGCAAATAATGGCAATGTCACACCACTGTCAACATGAAGGTCAAACAATTATTTATAGGAGATTGATTATGAACACACTTTCTCATGTCGAAATTCCCCTTCAAGTTCACATTTGATGTTAAATTTTCTGTTTGAGGTCAATTTACAGCTGAATTGTGGTATTTTGATGGAAGACTATGAAATTATTTCACTTTCACAACACTTTTTGACATGAACTGTTATTTCGCTTAAATAATTTTACGTCATATACTTGATTATTTCCGTTTTCAGGTGTAAAACTCGCAGATCCAGAATGATGTTCATTGTTATTTATAAAGCTGAGACTATCTACTGCATGCATGAAAGGAAAGGTTATTGCGCTTCAGAGCGATGTTCAATCTGTAGAATTATATATTTATATAGTTATAACCAATTATAATTGAAGTGTTATTCAAATGTAATGAATCAAAATACTATTCTGAAGAAAAAAACAGCCAACAAGACCATTTTAATGGAGAAAGAACGATATTAGTAGAGATGTTATCAAGAATAGATTCAATGAAATAACTAATTCACTGAAAGAAAGTGAGAATGATTCATCGAAATTGTGTAGCGAATTGATGAGAACAGCAAAATTAGTGACGAATAATAGTTTTTGTGTAAATGACCATAATGTAGTACATCCAGAAGAAGTCAGACAAATGAAGAGGAAATAGAAAATGACCAATAAAGGCTTGAAACTCCAAAAATTGAATGAAGCGAAAACTACAAAAGATAGCAAAACTTCTGAAAACTGACTTTCTGAATATCTATCTCAATTCTTATGTTTATGTCATGGGAGACTTTAACACGCTTGATGATGCCTGGTTTCAAGCAAACTTTTGCCTGGACAATGTGGTCCTAGAACCAACTCGTGGTTTGGTTAGCGCTTATTGCATGCCGACTATACATTCACCACTGGGATCATGTGACCACGCTGTTGTTGTACTGAAACCGAAACATGAATTTCCCATTGAGGATTTATGGCTCAATGTAATTGATTGATTTCAGAGACTCTTTCTTGCAACCAGCTATTATGCTCCTTGATTCTACAGACTATGATCAGTTTTATAAAGGCTTAAATTTGAATTCTATGTGTGAGAAGTTCCATCTTTTTCTGAATGAAACATTGAGCAAATTGCCTTTCAATTATGTAAAGGTAACAGGAAATCAAAAGCCATGGGTAAATGCAACAATGAAGGCACTTATAAATAAACGGTACAAAGCATATCGTGAAGGAGATTGGGATATGTATCATCATTTCAGAGACAAGGTAAAATGTGGAATCATGAAAGAAAAAATGTCATGGGAAAGCAAATGCAGCAAAACAAAGCATCAGTTTGGGAAATTAAAGACAAAATTGTTGGAAAGCAAAGAGATCATGATTGGCTTCCAAAATGCGATTCTTCTTTATCTGTCTTCAAATCTTGGAAAAATTAAACATTCACTAGTTTGTGTCTGTCATGGAATCTGATGCTCCTGAAATTGACCCGCTCCCATTTGTGGTTCCCTTAGATTTTCCAAAGAAAGAATTGAACATTTGCTTCCAAATGTTAATGTAAAGAAGAGTCCGGGTCCCGATAACATCCCATCGGTAACTTGGTCAAAGCTCTCAAATTCCCTTTCCACACCTCTGTCTTACATTTTCAATGAATGTCTGGAGACAGCCGATTTACCATCACAGTGGAAAATTGGCGACGTTGTTCCGATGCAAAATCTGGGATGCCATCATTGACAAATATCCGTCCAATTTCACTATTACCAATGCCAGCTCGTAAATAAGAAACAGAAATTGTGAATCATTACCTAATACCACCATCAATTCATCAGTCACATCGATAGAAGCCAATTTGGATGTAGAAAAAATAGTTTGACGACTTGTGCCCTGATCAATAGTATACAATACATCACAAATGAATTGGACAAAAGTGATTTTGATGCTTCCCACACACGGTGGGTTTTGAGGGGTCAAAATCGACGTATCGACTCCATTCAAAATACCTTCATGAATGGGTAGCCTAGGGTCCCTGAAGTTTTAAAAACTGCATTTCAAAAAAATCGGTCGGTAGCTTTTTTTGTGGGACCATTTTTTCAAAATGGCGGCCAATTTTTCAGATTTTTGCCCTTTGTTCGAATTATGACTGTTTTTGACCCATCTTTATGCACAAGCTCTATTACAAATCCAGTATAAATTGATCAAGGAATATCAGTGTGTCATATTATAGGTATGCTGTTGTGTCATTGGCACATAACGATGTCAAATTTTCAAAATGGCGGTCATTTTTTTGCTTTTTTGCATTTTTGAAGTTCAGATTATTTATACAAACCTACGAGTGTGCTCATATCATGTTCTTTCATTCAAGTAATGCACACTGTCATAGTCAGACGTTTTTGTGATTTAGTCACACATGGTTGTAATATGTATATATGAGTATATGTATTTCATTAGTGCTATTGGCCTAAGTTCGCACAATGATCGAATCTTGTTTGAACAATGTAATGAATGCATTTTCTATACTCTTCGTAATTTGTATATACGTGCATGTAGTTCTACGAATAAATCGACCGTGACTCGGCATTCTGTACATAAGTAGGAAAATTGCAGGCATAGCTAATCAAAAACAAATGTATTGGTGTACAAGAAATACGTATGCATAAATAGCGGCATATAGGCCTAACAGCTTAAATTTACAAATGCAAAGAGTTGTACTCGCAAACTGCGTGAAGGAGCCGTTCAGGATATCTTGAATTGATCAAATTGACCTTGTATTTTAACCAAGTGACTTTAAAGTCTGAGTGCGCAGCTTCTGATGCCTGCTCCGACCATATACCAAGAGCACCATTGGTACGGTCACAGAATTCTGGCACATGGTAGAACACCATGTGCAACTTCGGTGTGACAGGAAGTCCTGAATCTTTGTATGCTCTCCTGAAATCATCAATAAAACGGAGGAAATCAGGATGCAATGCTGCTCCAAAGCAAGATTTCACAATCAATTTGAAGAGCGAGAATAACTCAACGAATCGTAGACATTGTAGTGGGCACAAAGATCTCAACAAGTCAATATTATTCAAACGAGTCATACAAGAGTTGCCATTGAATGCTCCTCCATGCATGGCTTCTTTTTCTACATAGCATTTCCTAGGCCAAATGATGGCCTGTGGCCAGACTTTGATCAGATGATTGTACAACGTATTTACAACACCAATGAGGAGATGTAGCTCCGGTGGTACCAGAATGTCGATAATTTCAACATTTTCATCCACATGTTTGACAAGGGGAGAATGAATAACATTTCCAAATTGTTTTGCATTTGATTTATCCTTACTGCTCGAAAACCACGCCAGAACTTTTCTTTCAAGTTGCCAATGGTCCTAAAACATAAAGAGTGTTGTTTAGGCTCAATCTAGCAAAAATGTTTACATAGAGTTTTTTATTCCATTGTCATAGATCCTACGTGTTAATAAGTTAAGCACTACGACTAGACTTTTGCCAGTTCATGAACTTCAATATCATAGGTCTAAGATTTTAGAATTAGGACCTATACATGTGCAACAGTGCTCGCAGCTTTTAGCTTTGATACTCGTATTATAAAAATGTAAGTAGCACTTCAAACAAAGAATATTATGAATGTACTGTATAGAGGGCCTATCCACATAAGATACGAAAAATTTGCAAACGTATTTCCTCAAAGATGATTCCACGTCAGACTCGCGACAACATTTTAGCTCACCTGAGTTTTCCTTCTTTATCCAACTTTGACTTATTGATATCACAATAACTGCAAGGATGGGTTGATCCGTGGGCCATCAAACCAAGAATAATGTTGGCAAGCTTTAAATCTGAAACAATTTTCCACCGGTCTCCAAGATCTTTTAATTTCAATGTCACGAACATTTGGAGTACGTTTCGATAATTCTCATCCACTTCGGGAGTAATCAAAATCAAGAAAATTTTCTTTACGCTGGTATTAGTATCTTTTCGATGTCTTGTCTTTGGTTGTACATTCTCGTCATCGATGGCAAAAACGCTGATCATGACTTTAACAAAGCCTCCGCCTCCATCAAGAGACAATTTGACAAAAACATTGTCGTGGTCAATACCTCTCGTTGTGCATATCACATGGATAAGTCTTTGAATATCTTTGCAATACACTACAGGTCTCTCGTACTGTTCCCCAGAATTATCAAAAAAGTCGCACGTTTTCACTTCAAATTGTTCATCGAGAAAATGACTAATATTGTACAACTTGTCTTTCAAAAATGGTTCAATTGATACTTGATTCTGCGTTGCTTTACGAATTTCTTGACCTAGCTTCAGTGTTTTGTTACGAGAAAGATTCAACTCACTTTGAATATAAGCAAGACTTTTTGAAGAAATCTCAAAGCTTGCGGTTGGTGACTGGCTTGTAGCACCCACACATTCATCATCCGATGATGTTTGAGACTGAATATCACTTAAGTTCTGTTTAAATGTATCTTTGGTACACTGATGACTCTTTCCTCTTCCGAATTCAGATAGACATTTTGCACACAGTTTCTTAGAAGTTCCAGATTCTGATGGCTGTTCATCTTTTTTCCATGGAAACGCGTTGCCTTGTTTCAAATTTGGATTTGAGGTTGACTTTGCAATTTTACAAATGTAGCAGTCACAATCAGAATCTCGAGTTCGTGATGGACGCCCAATCAATGAATAATCTGGTAATTCAATAGTGTGATCATATATGTTTCGAGAATATTCCGATAGAATAAGACGACACTTTCCACAAACTGCTGTTGGATATCGAATATCATCGGGATCAAAATGCATTAAATTTGAATGAATAGTCCTGATCTGATTTTCTGTAAGAACTCGCATTTCCTTCGATTTTCGGAGACATAGTAAACAAACTTTTTCTCTACACGCATTGTGGTTCATTCGCTCATATGGCATACTTGTCTGAATGTGATGAAAACAACTTCTGATGTGTTCAATATGCTGACTCGCATCATGCTATTGCTTGGCTGACGTCATAATGCCAAGATCATCACTGAATGGCCATGATATGTGTTGCATTGAATTGAAACGAGCATCGATCGTTGATGTCTAGATGGGACATAGATATTCGTCCGACCTGAAAATAGCTGCTTTTGTCTCTCTCGGAATAGCGACAACGACAACATAGCTTCTGATTATGACATGTGACGAGAGAACATGATATGAGCAAACTCGTAGGTTTGTATAAATAATCTGAACTTCAAAAATGCAAAAAAGCAAAAAAATGACCGCCATTTTGAAAATTTGACATCGTTATGTGCCAATGACACAACAGCATACATATAATATGTTACACTGATATTCCTTGATCAATTTATACAGGATTTGTAATAGAGCTTGTGCATAAAGATGGGTCAAAAACAGTCATAATTCGAACAAAGGGCAAGAATCTGAAAAATTGGCCTCCATTTTGAAAAAATGGTCCCACAAAAAAAGCTACCGACCGATTTTTTTGAAATGCAGTTTTTAAAACTTCAGGGACCCTAGGCTACCCATTCATGAAGGTATTTTGAATGGAGTCGATACGTCGATTTTGACCCCTCAAAACCCACCGTGCACATGCCTACAATCGACTTGGAAAAGGGATTTGACAGAATATCTCATCGGCTACTGGTTGACAAACTGAAAAGTGCCTCTTTCGACCCTTTCGTGATTACTTTTGTGAGAAACTACTTGACAGACAGATTACAGTGAACTAGGTGGAAAAATGAATGCAGCGAACTAAAACAAGTGTTGAGCGGAGTGCCTCAGGGCTCCTCTGTTGGGCCCATTCTGTTCTCCTTTTTCATCTCCGACTTAAATACTTCCAATGAGGATATCCTACAAACCAAATTTGTAGATGCCATCGCTCTCTGTTTTCCGCTGGGAAGAAAGATTGATAAAAGTCAGTTACAAATTGAATATCAGAACATCTTTTGATGGATTAGGAGAAGCAAGTTGAGCTTGAAGATTAAAAAGTGTCAACAAATGATTATTACCCGAAGAATCGAGTCGATTTCACCATCATGGCTAATAGAAGGAAATCAAAAGTGTCACAAATCAAATTGCTTGGAGTCATCTGCGATAATACTCTTAACTGGAAGACACATATTGAGTTTGTGTCAAAGTTCTGTTCATGGTAGTCAGTCAATTAATTTGTAATTGGATAGAATTTTCTTTGAATTGAATGTATTGCGAAGGTTATTCAAGGCCGAGTTGACAGGATCATATTTTCGGCATGTTTCTGGATGTAAGTGTATTGGGCTGAAGAAAACTCCTTCTGTGGACACATACGAAGGTATGGCGCATGTTTATTCGAGAAAAAAAAATCATTATTAGTAATCTCACTTTACCCTGCGAAAAATGAATTCAAGTCAAAAAGGAGAAACACTTTCGTCGAAGTGAGAATCGAAAATCTGATATGTGCGATAGGAGAAGTTATTGAGTTTTTCGTCATATCCGACGATTGTTGTGGATTATCTCCTTGTGTAGATCATAGTAACATTTTTGCCGAGATTCGGTTGTACAGCTTCTCAAAGCCTCATGATATGGTCTGTGGTGTTAATTTGAGATGTGCTTCTCAGTTCTGTGTTTGTAAAAAGACTGATTTTTCAACTGCAGTTATCCCGATATCGAAGTTCTTGCGATTATGTGTTGTGATGGAAAGGAGGAATTTCTTTACTTTTGTAAGCAGCCGAAGATTTTTGAGCGAAACTTTCGATTTACAATTCAACAAATAGAGATTGGTTTTGATTTTACCTCGTCTGTTGCATTCTAGAAAGTACATATATTAATTTCATAACTTAAGTTAGTTGCATTTATTAATATATTAAATAATTCGATTGGCCTTGGGTTTTTTGTATAGAGCAAGTAACCACCATATTTTACGTATAAGTAGGCCGGTCAGACAAATTATATTTTTTCTGCAACCAGGCGGGACCGGCAAAGTCGATTATAGTGACAATATAATTGTATTGTTGCTACTATTCAAAATATTTTCCCAGTAATCATTTGATGATTCAGTCATTGCAATGAGGTTATCTCATTGCTGACTTCCCCGCAATAAACCAGCGCTGAATTTCTGCAATATTTTCATTAATAGACTTTCCTGTGATGATTCATTAGTAATTTCAGTACTGAATGTCATCGATATTTTCATTAATGGACTTTCCTGTAATGATTCATTGGTCATTTCAGTACTGAATGTCATTGATATTTTCTTTAATGAACTTTCCTGTTATGATTCATTGGTAATTTCAGTACTGAATGTCATTGATATTTTCATTAATAAACTTTCCTGTTATGATTCATTGGTAATTTCAGTACTGAATGTCATTGATATTTTCATTAACCCATTTCTGCCGGAATTAATTTAACCCTGCGATAATTATGATTTCTTTGTATATAGGTTAATTAATGCATAGACAACTATCTCGTGATATTTTGAAATTCATACACCCTTTTATTTCAGTTTTACAGGCTGACCCATATATGGGTCACTAGGCGTTCCTCTGAAACTACCACTTTTTACAGCCTGACCCTTGTATGGGTCACTAAGCGTTGCCTTAAAGCTACTCGTGTATACGCACGCATAATAGTAGAAGATAAAAGTTATCCATCTATTTTTATTAAAAAAACAGTCATCTTAAACAGCTGTGTGATACTGTTCAAAACAATCCAAGCAAATACCCACGTCGCACTTCGAACATTGCACTTTTGTTTTTGCGGCTTGAGCGCCACGTTTGAGACACTCCGGATTTTGGCACCTTCTTCGGCCGTTATTCGGAACGACTTGAGGCCAGTGGTTCTTCTCGTCAAACCTGGCTCCTTCTCCTCTGGCCGATCTTTGCCTTGTCCTCCCAGCTCCACCTAAAAAAGAATAAAGAGATTGTATAGTGATTAGAAAAATGAGTTTTGATAGGCTACGTTCATACTCACGAGCAGCAATGCCAAAGGATTTGAGATGAAAATTTGCAACCTCTCGCTTGAACTCCAAAAAGTTGCTTTGATTCCCAGTCATTCTGGACAAACAAACGCCAGGCATTGTTAAGAGACACGTCTATCAGCCAAGTGAAGATGCCAAAATAGAACTTTTTCCCGTGGATTCCAATCCGATATTTGTTTACCATTTGATTCATTTTGTCGGTACCTCCCATACATCTGTTGTATTCTCTGATGGCATTTGCCGGTCGACCATTATGTGCTGCGTGAGTTGTTTTGACCACCTTCGAGTTTGGGAGATTGGATGAGAGCCGAAACGGGTAGAAAGAACTGTCACGACCTGGTTGTCCCTCCATCGAATTATCTTCATTTCATTTGAGGATTTCGCTGATTCAACGTAACCTCTATCCTTTTTACTCATCTCATCGACGCTTGAAAGGGGGTCATTTTTTATCCTGTTCTTTCGAACTGTGCCAGTACCATCTGCACCTCTTTCTTTCAGAGTTTGGAGGAGGGGCATTGTAGTAAACAGGTTATCCATGAACACGTGAAATGGAAGCTTTTCAAATTCCTCTTTGGAATTAATTTGATCAAAAAGGTGAATTACGGTGTATGCAGTCTTGCCCAACCTTTTCTCTAAATCATTGTTTGCACCAAAATTCTTCCCTTGATACAGATTGAAGGCAACCAAGTAGCCATCCATAGTGTTCATGCACCACACTTTGTAGCCGAAACGGATCGGCTTCATCCTTATCGCTTGTTTTAGAGAACATCGTCCAAAATATTTTATCATTGCCTCGTCATGAGATAGATTTTGTTGGGGAACGAAGTGCTTTAGAAAGTTGTTTTGCAACATCGTGACCAAAAGACGAATCTTCCAATATCTATCATTTGCATCAAGCCGTTCGTTTGAATTGAAATGTAAGAATCGCATTATTTCTTCAAATCGGTCTCTTCGCATTGCGTTTGCAACTGCGCTTACTCTCACATCTTCTCTTTTTGCCAGTACAGCCTCCGACTTGGTAGAGAATTATATCCACTGAGGATGAGGATATCCAAATACACCTTTAGCTCTTCTTTTTTCATTTGGAAGCGTTCTTTTCCTTTGTAAGCAGCGTAGAGAATTGTCTGGTGAGTGATGTGATCATACAGTGTTTCATCGAAAAAAAGTTCGAACAGCTCGTGCGGCTGGAAGTTTCTATAACGGCCATAGTCTCCGGATGGGAATAAACCACTTGGTGAGTCTCGAGTTGGACCTTTCTTCCAACTAACCACTGTTTCTCGCTGAATGTTATGACCCCGTCGTCTAGTCGTTGATTCTTCCAACATTCTTTCTTCGTCATCATCACTGTCATCCGATTCTTGTCTTTCAATGTGGGCAGGAGCTAGTAGTTGCCTTCGAGGAATGTGGTCCACATCAAGTTCTCTCAGATCTTCTTCGTCTCCTGAAAATTCATCCGTTTCTTGTGCAGGATCTGGAGGTTCTATGTATATAGCTGGCTCTCCTTCTGTCTCCTCATCTTCTTGGATAATGTCCAATATTTGATTCAGAGTCAGTCTGCAAAAAAGGGTAATTGCTTCAAATCTGCTTCAAATGACAGGGTAATTGATATTATAAAAGGAAGAATGAGTAGCGTAATGATCAATTTAGAAGCAATTGATGTGTATTATGTATATGTGCATTACAGTCTACAATATAAAATCAAAAGCTTTTACAAAAGCTAAACTGTATAGAGCAGAATAGAATAGAATAGAATGCATTGCAAGTGAGGCTTACTTGCGGGGCATTTCTCCAACTGCTTCTTTAAGATCTCAATCAAGGAACAGGTTGCGGTGTGATGCAAGGTAGAAAGACAGGCTTGTCGCGAAAATCACCAGGTCGTAAGACGAATAGATTTATTGTGTCTTGCACATTGCGCGCGTTGGCTGATCTAGGGTGTGGCGTGAATGGATCTCACCGCGTCATGCGGAGAACAAAGGCAGCTTCGACAACAATAATATCGGTAACAAAACGAAATGCAGGCCTTGAGGTTGACTCATCTTCCCCTGGATGTCAGTACACATCTGTATGGTATTTCCGAGACTTCGTAGCACCTTCAGTTGTTCTTTCCGACGTGGGTCAATGCCTCGGAAAAAAATTGAAATCAATGCTTAGGGTGCGCCTAGTGACCCATATAAGGGTCAGCGTGATATTTACTGTTGCATCATCGATAAACATCAACAATTGGATTGCTATTCATATGGAAAACAAAAAGCAAACATCTGACTAATAAATCATCACAAAAGTTATATTGAAGCGCATCGCTTTCACGAAAAAAAAATTATCGAGAAACATCACACACTGTGCTCAATCTGATTTGCATCAGAAGCATTTTGTAAAACACATTTTTGTGAGAATATCAGGAAGCACAAGTAAATCTAATTTATATAGACATAACGAAGGACTACGTATGTGACACCCAATAAAGCTTCAACCCAAAATATATTATATTTAACTCAAAAATCAGCAATAAAGTGTCAGACCCAGCCTGACCCATATATGGGTCACTAGGCAGAAATGGGTTAATGGACTTTCCTGTGATGATTCATTGGTAATTTCAGTACTGAATGTCATTGATATTTTCATTAATGGACTTTCCTGTGATGATTCATTGGTAATTTCAGTACTGAATGTCATTGATATTTTCATTAATGGACTTTCCTGTGATGATTCATTGGTAATTTCAGTACCGAATGTCATTGATATTTTCATTAATGGACTTTCCTGCGATGATTCATTGGCAATTTCAGTACTGAATGTCATTGATATTTTCATTAATGGACTTTCCTGTGATGATTCATTGGTAATTTCAATACTGAATGTCATTGATATTTTCATTAATGGACTTTCCTGTGATGATTCATTGGTAATTTCAGTACTGAATGTCATTGATATTTTCATTAATGGACTTTCCTGTGATGATTCATTAGTTATTTTATTATATTCTATAATGATAACTAGGATTTTGACCAAGAAAAATATTTAATGCTTCCTTATATTTTTCCTTATTATTTTGGTAATTTTGTTTTTTATATGATTTATTGCAATCTTTACAACTTGAACGATAGCCTGATTTCTTTGTTCTATCTTTTACAATATTATTAAAAGTTTTACATTCTTTACATTTGGTACATTGAAGAACGGAGTGATGAACGAAGTCATGAATGAAGTGAATCCTTTGAATCCCTTGAAATTAATTCTGATTTTCTTTGTTTATTTTAAAGAGAAGAAAAAACATTATCAATGCAAACGGATTTATCGCGTTTATTTCTTTTCATATTCTTTTTTCTTCATTTTTCTTCTTTTTCAATTGAATCTATTTCTTTTTTCAACTCCTCAATTTTTTCTATATTTATATTAATTATGTTCTCAAGCAAATTGATGGACATTATATATCTTTGAAAAGTTTTTGTATTGGGATTAATCTTATTTATGATATTTAGTTCTATATTAAGGATTTTATTTTATAATTTTCATTTGATTCGGTTAATTTTTCTATTTGATTTGTTCTAATTCTTTTAATAACACTTGGTCTTTTTTATATTCCTTTTTATATTCTTTTATACAATATTTGCATTTTCGTCGTCTTCCAAAATAACTTGAATATATTTGTTTAACATAAAAATCATCGTTAGATCTCATTTCTTTACAAAGGTAACATTTAAATCCAGTTTCAATGTTCATTTTAGAAGAATTAATTTTAATTGTAATTTGGTTGTAATTTTAGTTTTTTATTATTATTTAATGATGAATTGTAGTATGACTGTTTTACATTAAGAGGTCGATCAACGTCAATTCATTTCACGGAAGCGGAATGAATTGTGTTCCATATTTTTTCGAGCACAACGAGCGAATTCATAAGCGAGATGCGTGAGAAATAAATTTGGAAAGAGTTGGTTGAGCTCGTAAGGTAAAACAGTCATACTACTAAATACACGACCCTTTCTACAATCCCTTTTGTTACAAGTGAATATGTTGTCGTAGGAATCGGTGCATTTATTGAATTTGATTTACTACGAAACTTAGATAAACACTATTTTCTGAATGATTAACATTACGACAATAGTGACTTATATGACGTAGATCAACCCTGAATCTTCCATAATTTGTGAAAAAACTCCCGGATGTAATATATGTTATACAGCAAAAGTAATTTTAATTTCTTTCAATACTTTAGAGTCAAAACTCCCCTGAATATGTATAAACATAAATCGATGGGCAATTCACTTTCCCCTCTGATGGTTCGAAAACAGATAGCAGTCTATCTCGTAAATTGTAATTGGTAATGTATGCAGATGACACGACACTCTTCAATTCCAATAAGCGACATGCTAAGAGCACTCAGCAACGTCAGCAGTTATGCGACGTTCTTAATGAAGACTTACACAGGGTCTCAGAATGGGGCGCCAATTGGCTTGTTTCCTTCAATACTTCAAAAACTCAGAGTATTCTGCACTCACGACTTAAAGGAGATGACGATGATCATAGCATTAAGATGTCAGATAATAGGATCAGAGAACAAGATTCCATCTCCTTCCTTGTATTGGCGGTTACAAAAGACTTGTCATGGAAACCGTATATTGAAACCATAAGCAAGCAGGCAACTCAACACATTGGTAGTCTCCATCGTGCAAGCAGCTATCTTCCAAAACCGACTGTCTGCTATTTTTACAAGCCCACTATTCGTCCTCTGATGGAGCATCGTTGTCATCTGCTGTCCGGCGCCCCACAAACGCATCTTAACCTCCTTGAACGGGTTGAGAATGATATGGGTGAAAAACTTGCTAACAAGTTGCAGCCGCTCTCCGTCAGACGGGATGTTGCTTCACTCAGTCTCTTCTACAGGTACTATTTCGGTAGAAGCAGCTCTGCAGTAAATGAGGGCGTAGCCAAACCTAAGATCTTCTCCAGAAGTACGCGCAGAGCTAATCCACCCACGTGCTATCATGGGAGCTTAGAACGCGCACGTGCTGTGAGTCGCTCGGAAAGCTTTTTGTTCGCACGGCACATCTTTGGAATCAGCTTCCCCAGACCACTTTCACTGACCAATACAATCTTGATACTTTCAAGAGGCGTGCGAACAGGTTTCTGATGGGGACAGCTTAATCAGATTAGAAGATCCGCTTTTTCGTTATATTTATTTGAAATAATACAATTTGTTACTTTTCATCGAGTAGCCCCTAGCTTCCTTCGTTCATGGCTCATAGCTGTGCTAGGGGTGAAAGTTATGTAAAGAAAGCCTATATTACATTCTGTTTTACATACGTGTGAAATTACAAACCATTTCATAGCATGAATCATGCCAATGTAAACATGCTATTTTACATACATGTATGAAATCGCAAACCATTTCATACTATGTTTCATACCATACTATTTTTAACCGTGTAGGCCTATACTTTCTAGATCTGTGATGCAAAGAAGCTATAAGGGAAATTGGTTGTCTAGGACACCTGAGTAACTTTCGCAACGAGAAGCTGAGGATGCGGTCACGATTTTTTTGACCGCGATCACAGTCACTGTCATTCGCAAAAAAAGTGACCGCGATCGTGGTCATGAACGCAGAATTTTTCAAAAATGAACGCGATCACGGTCATCATAAAACAAACACACGAATTAACCGGTTAACCGAAAGCGAAAAGTTTTGGAGATTCGACAGGTTATTTGTAGTTGACTCTCCTAAATCTGTCCATAAGTAATTTATTTAGTGACACTGCAAAGTAAATAAATAGGCCTCGAGGATGAGAGTAACATCATTAGGGGCCTACATGCAATAAAATGTTCATTGTTAGTGCGTACCTGAATATGGCGGGGCAGAATACCTCGATGGTTGGAAGCCATAATGAAAGGTTTCATTGATTCTGGACAGATAAGACATCTTAAAAGGTGATTATTACCACTCTTCTTTCCAGTATCTTTATAAAACATCGAAGCAACTTTCATGCAACTTTCATCCATATCCGAATTTGATATGGAGAGATTTACTTACAACATAATATCAGGTAGGAATGCATCGCCTACCTACAATTTTCATTTCGACAAACCTTTGAAATGAGATAGGATAACAGAAAGCGCACATGATCTGACGTAGTAAGGTGAGTTCCCACTTCCCGGGTTTCACTAGCATAGAATGTGACGCAGACACCTCGTCATGTCGACTTGGAGTCAGAAAAATCGAATAGCTTTATACAGCTGAATGTGTGCGTTCCTCTGATATCCAGAGACATTCCAAACTATTGTATTGTAAATTTGTTATCAATGGCAGCCGTCAGGCGCATCTGAGGTCAAGGAGTTGGTTAGCGCGCTGATAATATAACCAATCACGGAAGGGTAATTTGTCGTGTGAAAAATCGCTTAGTTACTTACTTTCGCTCGGCTACAAACTTCTATCATTTTAATCAAGCAACCAAACATGATCGAGATGAATTGTAGCAGAAGATCTGATTTTCATATGAGTAGTAAGTAAAACTCCACTTCTGGACCGCGCAAGATGGCCGCCGTCGCTGACGTCCAGTCGGTCGTGGTGTGCCGTCGTGTTGCTTCGAGTCTGACGTCCCCCCCTCATGCCGGCCATCGTAGCGCGAGGTGATGTGCTCTCCAGGTTGGCGTGGTGTGCCGGCCAGGTTGGCGTGGTGTGCCGGCCAGGTTGGGAGGGTGGACTGTCGTAGCTCACCTGAAAAAATCCTAAGTGTCAGAGTGGCTTTGTATGGACAAAATTTTGAAAATTTTCCAAAGTGTGTCATTTCGACCTCGGACCTTCACCAAAACATTTTTCATCAAATTTCACCGACGCCCCCCCCCCCCCGACAGCGATCTTCTAACTTTTGTTCTAGTGGACGGATTTTGTCTTACAGCTACTCGTTTGAAAGAGGAGAAAAAACTGCTCGACGACATTTTTGTCGCGAGTCAATCGGACCAGCCGTTCAAAAGTTAGAGCTGTTACAAGATTTTAGGTCGTAGCTCACCTGAAAAAATCCTAAGTGTCAGAGTGACTTTGTATGGACAAAATTTTGAAAATTTTCCAAAGTGTGGCATTTCGACCTGGGACCCTGACCAAAGTTTGTTTCATCAAATTTCACTGACCCCCCCCCCCCGACAGCAATCTTCTAACTTTGGTTCTAGTGGACGGATTTTGTCTTACAGCTACTCGTTTGAAAGAGGAGAAAAAACTGCTCGACGACATTTTTGTCGCGAGTCAATCGGACCAGCCGTTCAAAAGTTAGAGCTGTTACAAGATTTTAGGTCGTAGCTCACCTGAAAAAATCCTAAGTGTCTGAGTGACTTTGTATGGACAAAATTTTGAAAATTTTCCAAAGTGTGGCATTTCGACCTGGGACCCTGACCAAAGTTTGTTTCATCAAATTTCACTGACGCCCCCCCCCGACAGCAATCTTCTAACTTTGGTTCTAGTGGACGGATTTTGTCTTACAGCTACTCGTTTGAAAGAGGAGAAAAAACTGCTCGACGACATTTTTGTCGCGAGTCAATCGGACCAGCCGTTCAAAAGTTAGAGCTGTTACAAGATTTTAGGTCGTAGCTCACCTGAAAAAATCCTAAGTGTCAGAATGACTTTGTATAGACAAAATTTTGAAAATTTTCCAAAGTGTGGCATTTCGACCTGGGACCCTGACCAAAGTTTGTTTCATCAAATTTCACTGACCCCCCCCCCCCCGACAGCAATCTTCTAACTTTGGTTCTAGTGGACGGATTTTGTCTTACAGCTACTCGTTTGAAAGAGGAGAAAAAACTGCTCGACGACATTTTTGTCGCGAGTCAATCGGACCAGCCGTTCAAAAGTTAGAGCTGTTACAAGATTTTAGGTCGTAGCTCACCTGAAAAAATCCTAAGTGTCTGAGTGACTTTGTATGGACAAAATTTTGAAAATTTTCCAAAGTGTGGCATTTCGACCTGGGACCCTGACCAAAGTTTGTTTCATCAAATTTCACTGACCCCCCCCCCCCCGACAGCAATCTTCTAACTTTGGTTCTAGTGGACGGATTTTGTCTTACAGCTACTCGTTTGAAAGAGGAGAAAAAACTGCTCGACGACATTTTTGTCGCGAGTCAATCGGACCAGCCGTTCAAAAGTTAGAGCTGTTACAAGATTTTAGGTCGTAGCTCACCTGAAAAAATCCTAAGTGTCTGAGTGACTTTGTATGGACAAAATTTTGAAAATTTTCCAAAGTGTGGCATTTCGACCTGGGACCTTCACCAAAACATTTTTCATCAAATTTCTCCGAACGAGGGGGGGGAGGGGGGGTCGGTGAAATTTGATGAAAAATGTTTTGGTGAAGGTCCCAGGTCGAAATTCGGAAGCACCACACTGGAGCTCTCACACTTAGGAATTTTTTCACTTGTGGCATGTTACATGGACATGTGCTGACGCACCGACTTCCCGTGGTCATATGAGAATGGTTTAGGTGTCATATGATAGAGAATGAATACTTTCGGAGATAGAGCCATTTTAAGTTTTCTTCCGAGCATATATAAACCCCCGACAACGTAAGTCTGATCACTTCATCGAAAGACGAGGTAAGCGACGGTCGTCGCTCTGAGCTCCCGATATCGGGTGTTTCAAAGGACTCTATCTTTTGAAGTAGGCAAGCTATCTTCTTACTTCAAAGTTTGTGTGATAAAATTTGATAGTGTCTTTACTATTGATAAATTTTTTTAAAAGTAGTATGAGTAGTAAAAATGCGGAATTTTTTAAAAATTCTTAATTTTCAGTTTTTTCAAAGTTTTAACATGTAGTCTAAGGTTTTCAAGTATGCTGAGTTCAAATCTGCTATCAGATTTGAAATTTAACTAAGTCTAAGGCAGCTTTGAGGGGTTAGATCCCAGCTACTGATCACTACTTTTGACTCGGCGTTGCTGTTACCACTTCGGGGCAGTGACAATGATGTCTTCAGCTGTAAATAGCGGGTATCGGGGAAGATCTCTCACTTCCCTAGTGATCAGTACAAGGCCTTCGGGCTGTCGACTGGATCGAGTGCCACTCACTACACTCAAATCTATCATTCCTCACTAAGTGTTATGCTTTAGGCTGTATACTACATGATTCCAAACTTATACAAATTTCATTATCTTACAGTTAACGAGAAATCGCAGCCATGGTCAAGAATGACAAAAATAAGAAATTTCACATTAAAATGTGTGTATGCGGCCGAATTAACCGCCGAGACGGTCTCAAAGACCACATCAAGAAGGCAGGGGGCTGTTGGTTGTTGGGCAGGAGGCCGAGATTTATTTGAGGCATGGTGAGTGTACAGGAGGGTTGGTGACCGATTTGAGATTTGTGGAGTTGATGAATGCTGAGAAGGAGCGAATGTTGGGGAAAGAGGCCAAGAATGTTGTTGAGAATGCTAGTGGGAATGTTGTTGAGAATGCTAGTGGAAATGATGTCGAGAATGCTAGTGGGAATGCTGTGGAGAATGAGGTAGAGAATGCTGTGGCCGGTTTGAAGGCTGACAAGTGGCGGAAGAGAGTGTTTGAGAGTGATGATGAGGATGATGTGGATTTGGATAGGGAGCGAGTGAGGAAGCGTGTGAGGAAGTTGAGCTCTTCGTCGTCGGAGGTATCCGATATTGTCATTACCGACCCCCCGCAGAGCTCATCTTCCCCAATAATGAAGGGTGGTGGGGTACGGAAGCAGTCGGCGCGGTGGGATGAGGACATGGAGAAGAAGCATGTGTCGCAGCAAGCGGCACATGCTTTGTTGGTTGATCGGTACGAAAGTTTGAAGAAGGTGAATGAGAGAACGTTGAGTGAGTTGAGTGAGCTGAAAATGAAGGGGGTGAAATGTAAGGAGGTGGCAGATGAGAATATCCGTATGAGGCGTGTTGTGAAAGAGTTGAAGGAGAATGTGCGAGTGTTGGAAGACAAGAATGATGGGCGAGAGAAGAGGACGAGTGCTGAAGAGAGGAGAATGGGAGAGCCAGAGTCGAAGTATGAGGAGTTGATGAAGGAGATGAGTGTATTGAGAGCGAGGAATGCTGAGTTGGAGAGGAGTGTGAGTAGGCAGGGTGATGAGAGAGAGTCGTTTGCGAAGTTGGAGCGCATGAGGAATGAGTGGAATCGTGTGAATGAGGACAGAATGTTTGAGTTCCACATCCCTATTCGGGATAACCATCTGGACGGTCAAGTCCTCGTCAACCAAAGCCTGGACGAGAGTATAATCTGCTATAATGGTCATCCGACTAAGAAGTGCTTGCATGCCACAGTCAGAATGCGCGGCCATTTACAAAAATTTTCAGTCAGGAAGCCTGCGAGACTACCCAAGGATGGCTAACTTGGTAAGTGAAAAGCAAATAAGATAGTATATCCTATTCTAATACATATCATTTTCATTGCAGATCTTTTCCCTGCCTTCACCGCCCCATCATGACACTCCCGAGAACGAACCATCGGCTCTCTTAAGGGCCACCTAGGGGCAAGACATGATAGAACCTCCTCGCGGTTTGCCCTGGGCAGTCTTCAGACTGGCGAATACTATCATTAAGTTGAATCTGCTATCAGTCAACTTGAACGTTATGCAGTCGATTGCTATCCCTGAAGCATTCTGATTCGCTGTTGAGCAATTCATTGTTGAAAACCCTATATAAGCCAGAAGATTGTAGCGCTTCTCATTCAATTTTACGTCACGATGGAAGCAACATCTGCTAGCACCATTCCCGTCTTCATCGATGAAGACAACGCCATTCCCGACTTCATCATCCTCGACGAGTGGGATGAAGAGGATGAGAAGAAGGGGAAGATTAAGAAGATCATTTGGACGGATGAGGTATGGACTCCGAATACCACCCGCATCCGAAAGGTGCCAGATGCACCAGTACGACCTCGGCGGTATAGGGTCTATGACAACCTAACCGTCATACCCATTGACTATTCCAGCCAATAGTCAAATTCACACCCCCCGAGAACGAACCATCGGCTCTCTTAAGGGCCACCATGGGGCAAGACATGATAGAACCTCCACGCGGTTTGCCCTGGGCAGTCTTCGGACTGGCGAATACTATCATTAAGTTGAATCTGCTATCAGTCAACTTGAACGTTGCAAATGAAGTTCGGTGTAATACTTCCTTTCGACGGGCGTTCCTGTAAAGGGCGGCGGTGAAACCCGTAGCTATGTATACCGCAAGGGACATTCGGCAATGGTCAATCTTGTTTAACCTCTCTGCGTCATGTTTGCAAGTGATTGCCTCTGTCTCAACGTAGTATGCATTCGCGCCAGGGCGACATTTAGCCAACTGTCGAAGGTTGCCTAAAACTTTCCATTGCATACGTTATGAGAACCATGAGTTCTACCTGTCTCTATCAATGAGACGAATTGATGAATGGAATGAAATGGGAGGACACTCACGCGCCACACGCAACATAACACACTTCTCTCTTCCGTAGTCTAACAAGCTCTTTACACATGGATCGCAGTCGATTGCTATCCCTGTATCAGAAGTGTAAGCTATCTTAGTTTTATTTAACACTATTTCATCTACCATCATCGCCCATATGAAATGTTTTAAGATTTACAAGTTAAACTAAGCGTGCTACTATTTCCAAATGAAAAAGTATACATGGTTAAATCATCCACTGAAGCCCCATTCAAGTAAGTCAGTATGAAAGCAAAGATAATACGAAATAAAAATTTATTATGGCATGTATTTCAAAAGGTCTTCATCGTCAATATCGTCCCAGAGTCTGGCTTCACATAGATCACAAAAACAGTTGACTTGCTTCAATCGTTCTTCTACCGCGAGCCTCACTTTGTCGATGTATTCCCACTCCGCCATAGTTCGTGGCTGGGAGTTAGGGGTGTACCATTCCCATAATTGGTGGAGGAATTTGGTGTTGGTGATCTCCATCACATCGTCAGTATCGTACTGGAGATACTTCCACCTCACGCCTGTTAAGTCGGGACATTCCTTCTCACATACACTCTCTTCGTCGTCCGCTGGTAATGACAACTTTCTGATATTGTCCAGTCGGTACACCTTCTCTACCTTCCCCTTCGTTGGAGCGTTTGATGCAACGAACGCCTTTGGTGTTGAGCATGGAGAAGAGAATTTTGTGTTTGGTGTTGTCGGAGGGCTTGTCATGTTGACTGTGAATAATAACTTTGAAATGTTTTCTAATTCTGAAGTATCAACAAGCAACCAATCAGAATGAACAGCCAATGAATGATGAATATGAAAGTATATATGTAAAGTGACATTCGTGTCATTTCACTCTGTCTTTGTGACATATAAGTGAAGTGTTCTCTGGCGAATTCTATATTTGAGGCGTACAAGTGAACTGCTCTCTCGTGAATTCCAATTTGAGTGAAGTCTCTATCTTGTTGAAGTATCAACCTTAAACTTGATTTCGTTGAAATGGTAAGTTGAAAATTTCTTCACTCATCTCCCTCAAACGTGTGGCTAATAGCATCTTCCTCAATTTCAGGCATCAACTTCATCACCAACGCCCTCCCTTCTCGAGGAAAGTTTAGAGTTGTTGAGTGAAGGTAGGTTGTAACAATACACTGTGACTTGAACAGAGATGATAGAATGATTTCTCTTTCAGGTGATGTGAGTTCCAGCTCAGGACTCTCGCGACAAGGCAACGAGTGGGAATGTGCCGACTGCGGACATATGTTTACAAGGAAGCGCAGTCTTCTTCGACACATCAAACAACGTGTGTGTCAACGCAAAGCGGCATCAATCTCCGGAGGTGAAGTTGATTCTGACGATGTCATCTCCTTTCCCTGTGATTTGTGCCCTCTTTCTTTTGATAGTCACTTTCAGCGATCTTCGCACAGACTTCAACACACGCATGCAAATGATCACTACACCAACGGTACCTCTACCATCTCCCTCATTAATGTTTCACATAATAATTTAGTACGCGACTACTGCATGGAGTCCAATACTCAAATAGTAGATTTTCCTGAGTGGCTCCTTCAAAATTCTAACATTATCGAAGCGCTCTTCAACAATTTAGACAATTTTAGAATGAAAGCGCTCATCTACCTTAAACTAAAATATATTAAGATAGATTTTCAAACGGGTCAAGTGACGAAGAGAATACAGTTTCATGTTCCTTCCTCTTCCGCAACCGAAGTTGTAGACTGCGAGTCTTGGCTAAATTTTCACATTCATTGTTTAAAATCAAATGTAGATAAATTCAATCAACGCGACAGCGCTCTCATTTTTGATGGTGTGGACTCAGCCATATTCAAAATTTCCCTATTAGAAAGTCATGCAGCTCGAGGCACATTTAAACTACCAAAAACGTTGTATAATAAGAAAGCTGTCATCAATGTCGATTGTAAATCACAGTGTTTCAAACATAGAAATCCGACACTATATAATATAAAAGGACTAGAACGGTCATTGACATTGAGAACAATAGAACTTCGTGGACACGCGCTGTCATGACAACGGTACCTAAACGATGGCGGCTTCCAGAAGTAGGTCAGGGTCAGTAAATCAGCTGTTTTCGGTATCTTTCAGATGTTCGCATTTTACAGAAGCACCGATCATCAAAGAGGTAGAATGCTGTTGCATTATGTGGATGTCAAAGAGAGCTACATAGATTTTCTGAACTGTCGGTTGAGTTGCATAATTCTCAGAAGTAATTCGTAAGTGCCTATCATATTTATTCGTGTTTGTATTTCTAAATTTAATGTACACATTTTTTTGTCTGAATTCAGGCACCAAAATCCAGGAAATTTGTTCAATATACTACACTGCATTTCCTCAAACAGATAATGCAGCAAGATCAAAGCATCAAATTTGTTAATGTCTCCTCAGGGGTTCCTCGCAGCTCCTTATATTGGTGAGATGACATGTAGTCTTGCTTGCTTTCCCACAGACGAGACGAAAACTCTTCAATTTTATCATTTATGCTTCATTTGAAGGACCATCTATGTATTAGAATTTGGAGTCGGATGCCATATTGAAGTGAACAATGAATTCTCTAGGCTACAATTCCTGTAAATGAAGCTCAAACTATTCTTAGATTTGCGCTGTCATGAAAGATAAATGAACTCAGTCAGTCCTTTGACTGCATAGTCAAGGCAGTGGCTATTGCCACGGCTGATTCAGTACAATTTTGGTCTGACAACTATCACAGTAGCTGAGTCAGTGATAGCGAGTGTTTCATAAACATGTCTAAGAAAGGAAATAATCAATAACATCATAAATAAGTAAAAGATAGAAATTCTCTACAATAAGTGAACCACTGAATAGAGATTTGGTCATGTCTAGTGTTTTGAAGTCTCCTGTAACTGAGAAATATGATGTGTGGTAAGACATGGAAATTGATTGGAACGGCTCGGCCTGTAAAATAGCTGCGCGGCAAAAATTGCACCGACTAAGTAATTGCAAAAGCTTGAAGTCAATTGCAGTGTTTTTCGAAGTCAAGCGATCAAATGCAGGCCTTTTTTTACATATTGCCCTTGCATTAATCATGCTATCGACGGCATTTAGTCATGTTGTCTTCAATAATTTTGTCATTTGGCAGGGAAATTTTAGTACAAATCCAACACGCCTAATGAATTGACGTACATCAACAATGATTGAAAATAAGAGCCAGATTTTGGCGATTAATGTTCTACAGTGAGTAACTGAGTAGTGTCATTAGATTTTGGCGAATTCATCCATCAAAATTTGTGATATGTATCGCGCGCCTCGAATTTATCTTCCGAGCTGCGTTAGTTGTAGACATTGCTTGATTCATGAATAGAGAATTCATGACGAATTTCTTAATGCGATTACCAGTTGACTGTCGCATGCAATCTGATAGACATGTGACGAGTGTCACCCACATCAGATGCACCGAGCGGGATTTTCTGACAAGAACTGCATAGTGGAATAATGCTCAAAGTCCGAAATCCACTTTGTCACTATGCATGTTGAGATAACTGACATTTTTGATGAATCTGGCGGGCAGGTCTGCGAAGTGTTGAAGGAATAAACTTTTATGCAAACATGTGTTTCACTGCTCTCGCTCTCAAGACGATCACTTGAGAGATGAAACGCATACAATTTGGCTAATTTTCTTGTATTTTGACTAAAAAGCGGGTCATAATCATCACCACCACCTATGCCACTGTCTTGGTCATCAATTGGATAATAGCTTTACTAGATCGAATCATTTAACTTAGTTCCAAGTTATCAACGTGATAGTGAATTAGCAGAACTTTCTCACGATCCTGCAACTCTTCTGCGCTGACTGCTGCTATGCAGTGAGCCATTAGCTTCAAAAACTGTCAATAAGAAGTCATGGAAGGTGATCGTGTTTTCTCAGGTCTTGCGATTTGAAAAAAGATAAAAGTACTTGCACTAATATTAATTAAATTCAGCATGCAACTTTTTACAGTTGGTGTATCTCTTCTACAATAGGAGAAATGATATCAAACTCCGTTGACCATTTTTTGAAGTGATGTATTATTCACTCAATATTGAGACAAGCATTATGCATGTTGTACATGTACAGTATTTGCCAGTTGTAAGTACATAAATTTGGTAACATATTGTCTGAAATGAAGATAGTATGAATGCTTCGATGCATCGTAGTGGCTTCAATTTACGATATTTCTAGACAAAGTCAAAGTGTTGTTCTAATTCGAAATCATTGAATTAAGATCACTTTTAGACAGAATGCACTCTGAAAAATATTCAGTCATTGAAATCATTTGAGACATTAGATTGCGGTAGGTCTCAAACGAAATAGAGACTAATTGGCTCGATTTTGGTCAGATAACATACCATGTCATAGATTCTTTGTCTTGTTTACTTCGGCGAAGTGGTCAGAACATACTCGACTATGCTCATTAGGAGTAGAGTCTTTCCATCCTGTGCTCCGACACCATTAATTGAACAAGGACATTTTTTTGGGAATCTGTAGAAGCTATTATTTGTGCGCTAAGTATTGGTGTTGCTGCCACATCCGACGAAAAAGCACTGCGCCATTTTTACAACAGTGAAGAGCTGATGCGGTTGCTTGGGTTGAATGAAGGTGTTGATAGTTTAGTAAGGACAAGTGGAGTGAGATGGTATGGCCATGTTTTGAGGAGGGATGAATGTAGTGCTTTGAGGCGAGCGCTGAATTTTGGGTGGAAAAGAAAGCGAGGACGACCCAAGAAAATGTGCAAGACGCAAGTGGAGGAGGAATGTCTTGGATAGGCCTGACGAAAAAGCACGCATTGGACAGAGGGAAATGGACACGAGGTGTGAAGGTGATCGCGGCACGATAAGGTACATCCGGCCACCCTCGGACACGGGAAATCACCGGATTAAAACTGGATAACTAACTAACTAAGTGGCGCCCTTCGATTCAGATAAAGTGCGACTCGAACTAATGAATTCAATCTCGAGTTCAATATTTTCCAAGTACCGATATCTCGAATTCGAGATTGCAAGTAGGCCTATATCAGGTTCGTGTCAATTACTCATAGAGCGCAATTTGTTGCATATGGTAACAGGTGTTCCAGAGGCTTGATGTCTGACAGTGGCCGATTTAATTTCATAATTCCGTCTTTCTTCTTAATTATAGAAATATTTCAATTACGATTAAAGAAAGATCCTTCTTTGCATAAATGCGATAAGAATGGTGTTTCACAAAATTTTATACTTTATTATCTCAAGTGAAAACAGTTCTGTTTATCAAAGTTTTAAATATCCAGCTAGATGAAGCAAATGCGTAGGAGATGAATCAAATTACCGGATTCTTGACCAAAACTGTGTGAAATAGCAGGTGGAAAATAGGTAGAATTCCCCAATTCGACAGTGTTGTGAAAACATGCTTAATAAACTAGTTGAGCATTTGATAAGCATGGACAGCCTATGAGTATGCAATACTCATAAAAAATAAAAAAACTCAGAGACGTATTCACTACGGCAATTAATGAAATTCATGAAAACAAGTGTTACTCTTTATTAAAATTTATGTTGCATTTAGAGTCTTCTATATGAAACTACAATCACTTTTTCCTTCGTCGATTAATTGAAACTAGCAATCCTGCAGCGGTGAAAAGGAATTTAGTACATGATAAACAAAGCTTATGTATGTCAATTCCGTAAAAAGCTCTTACAATACGGAAGAATCCGCTTCATTAAATATATAGGAAAATAAAACAAAGTCATCACCGTGTACGATTGTACACAACACAATATGTTGCAAATTCATTTCAAATTCACGATTTCTGTATTCAGTATGAAAGTGGGTTGGAGGTCGGTATTCCCTTGTCCTCTCCAAATAACACAATATTTTGTAACTGGTTGTTTAGATGCAGCATCAAGTTGACATAATTATTGACTTGGAGTAGGTGTTCAACATGTAGGCCTACATATGTGTTTAACACAGCTATCAGTCATTTAATTAAAAGACAGTTCAAAGGTACAGTCATTTAGCATTGTGCATCTTCAAGACTATATAACTCATTGCCTTTCAGATGGCTTTCAATAATATGCAAGTTTGGGATTATGCTTAGCAAGGTGCATTATGCTTAGTTATTCTGTCCTTAGTCGAGAAGCAGGAGTTGCTCTGACTGTGTAGCTGACGTAAGAATCGCGTGACCCTCAGTATACGCCGTTATTCCTCGACTACATTTTCTCCGATAAATTTTGGTTATAATTTGGCATCCCAGGAACTGTCATCAGCAAATTTGGGTTTAAGCTAGTTAATCTTGGTCATTGTGCTGATAAGTTCGACTACTATCGTTTTAATGGCAGATTAAGTGTCGTTTGTTCATCACCGACCGTTGGTGTAGGCCTACTCCTTTCTGCCTCTCATTCTTCCCTGTACCCACTGCTTGATGTTGTCGGTCCATCCTATTACCGTCGATGTTGCTTTGATTTTCCTTGCTCTTCTTCCATTGTTGCTATTCGTGCCAGCATGATGAATTTGAGTCTTCTTTTTCAATGATTACATCATCTGCGTTCTTATCAGGCTTCAGCAGCCATTATAACTATCAGCTATGAATGTAGACAGAGTATGGCGTTCACAGCTTATGGTGAAATCGGATGTTGCCCTTGTTACGATGTTCTGTGGTCTTTATCAAGAGGATATGTATCGATGGCGTATAAGAGGTAAACCTGCATCAGAGGAATTGCTGTGTGATGATGTGGATTCAGAGTTATAGGTTGGTACTTTTTATCTACTTTTCATGCATTTGTCTAAGAATTGTTGTCACGGGTTTATGTACCCCTATAATAGCCTGACGCTTCATTTCCAAGTTCCAAACCGTTCAATATCAATTATATTCATACATAGTAGGTGTACATGTATTCTCCTCTATTCCCGAGTTGATGCCGTACTTAATTGCCTGTGCTGTTAAGATGTACACGTATATAATGCCTGTCTTTCTTATTACTAATTTTACGACGTAGTCTATTATTCTACGTTATGATCATCAACATAAGCAACATCATAAAGACATATTTTCACTTGAACTGACGAATATCCGAAGGTTATCATAAACTGACACAGTTACTCAATATCTGTGATTACAGGTCTACTCCGAGAATGAGGTAAAAGCTGTAATATGAACTAATTCCTAAAATTTTTGATTTGAGAACAAAGATGCATTTACTAACGTCTGTTCAGTCAAATTGGTTATTTTCATTCACAAATAAATTTGCCTTGCGTACTACTTGATAATCGACAAAATATTCCCATACCTACTACTTATAGTAGCATATGTGAACCATACTTGAGTTCTAAATCTTCATCACTCCTTGAAAAGAAAAATTCAATTCTGAACGGTGGCCTACCCGAAAGTCGAAAAATAATTTTCTATGCCAATAATTACCAATGATTCCTTAGTTGTGTGTGATGAAGTGGGATAAACCACGGAACCAGATAATAGTAACACCCAAGACGTCTTCTGATCTTTATCGTTATCTCGTAGAATTGAATGAACTACTAGCAGTGTGGCATTCATATACAACAGATGATCAGGGCATCATTCACTTGTTGTACATACCCAAAGAACAAGCGTGGCCCTATGAAAGCAACTGAGGTTTTGATTTTAAGCTACAAACCCAATCAGTCTTAATAATTAAAATGAATGAAAACCAGAAAAATGTTTCGAATCTCTATCGCTCTGTAGACATATTGGGGTAAACTTTGGCGAGATTTGCATGCGGTGCGGTTCGCACTTCTATGCATTGCAACATCTATTAACTTACTGTGGACCTGTAGATCTGACTGTTGCATCTACCATTAGTCCACACACCCAGAGAGGAGACTTTGTCAGAAAAATTCAGCCGCGATCTATAATGCTTGAGCAGTTGCGCACAAATGATCAAAACCTGAAAATGTAGCATAAAGTTTTCAAATATCCATCATTATTATGATGTTACGACATACAGTGATACATTGAACAGCACCACTACAGAACAGAAACATATAAAGCAAGGCAAATACACTCTCTGAAAATAGAAAAGTTAGTTATCAAGCAATTATAAGGACTCACGGATTCATGTAAACTCACCACGGGAAGGTTTCGCTGCGACATCTATCATCAGTCCAAGCATCAAGAGGGGAAACTGCATCAATCAAAGCAGTCGCGACCTCTCGTGCAGGAAAACATAGATGAAAAAACATGGAGCCTTGCAGGAACCTCGGATTGAAATGCCAGTCAACGAGCAAAACAATATAATTACAACGAAAAAGCACCTCGGTACATTGCGACATACTTCAATACCGTCCATATCTTAAACGAAAAGCAAATTTAAAAAACTTAAACATTCAGTACCATAAAAACATCAGGTGTCGAATCATAGAAGACTCCTGACAGAAAGAAGTAAAACACTGAGATTGCATTTACAAGTTTTTTCTTCTCTTTGCAGCTCGTGGGCTCAAATGCACTTCAATACTATTATCAGATAGAGAGAAGAGAGGAGTCAACGGCGGTCAATAAAACAATGACTGGTGCGACGAGGAAAGGGAACAGCGAAAGACAAACGACCGCAACCGAAAGCGGCATCAATCACTACCGGAAGCTTCTATCTGACATGGAGCTTCACTCATGTAAGTCATATGGATAAATAAAGAAACCTGTTTCCTGTAGAGACACTGAACTAGTCTGCAATGATCAAATCAAAGCGCTGACAGAACTGATGCAGTCCTGATATCACAGGAAATTTGTTTCAATGTGATAAGTCCATCCTCATATTTTAACTGACTCAACCGTGTATTCAGGCTTAGACGACTTCAAGCGCATAGACAGGCTGCTTCCTGTCGGCAAGTAGGATCTCTTCAAGGAAGTCATCTACCCTTTCAGTAGTCTTCTCTGTGATGATCATGCCGCAGTCATTGGCACGGTTCAAACTTTCGTTTAATCGGCTTGAAATAGTTAACCGGTTAACAACCAAAATCCATGGTTTTATAAATTTCATCGTCTTACTAGTGTAGTTCCAGACCTTAATCCTGCGATCGCTTTCTATTTCCTGTTTAAGCTGCTTTTCGGGAGAAATTTTAGATAAAGCAAGTGCTTCAACAGCCTGACTTATTTCAACTATCTAATCAGTCTTAATTATGAAAATTTATACCAAAAAATGCTAACTAGAAAAAAATAATTCGAATCTCTAGCGTTCCGTAGACATATTGGACTTGACCTGTGGGTTTTGCAGGCGGTGACGATTTAAACTACTAGGCTAATCCTAGGCAATCATCGCGCATCCTTAAATATTACAGTGTTGCACTTCTATGTATAGCAACATTTGTTAATTTACTACGCGTACGTAGATCTGACTGCTACATCTTCATGTACATGGGGTGCCTTGTGATGTTGATTATTATAACCGTCGCTCTTTCGAATAAAAGGCTGCTTAAGGGTGATCTCATGTTGTGCAAAATCTAGAAATTTACGTTAGAAGCTGCATTGCATTTGGCCTCTACCAGATTTGCGTTGAAATCTGAAGAAATCGCAGGTCTGCTAGTCCTACCCATTGGCAGCTCAAAAAATGGCAACAAGACTCATTCATGCAACCATATTTGAGAATAGAACATCACATATTTTTCCATGACTTTTCCAAGACTTTCCAGAAATTATAATTTCCGCAATTATTCCATGACGTTTTCAAATTTTGATGTTTCCATGACTTATCCAGATTTTCCATGACCGCGGGCAAATGATGAATTCTACCATCAGTCCATACACCAAGAGATGAGACTTACTTACTTTTTCGTTTTACGTCCATTATCCATTCTTCGTAGGGGAGAACGGAGACCGTCAAAAAAATTCAGCCGCGATCTCCAGTGTATGAGCACACGAGCACTGATAATCAAAACCTGCAAATGTAGCATGAAGTCTTCAGAATTGAAAAAAATTGGAAATGTTAGTTGACAAGCAATTATAAGGACATATGCAATTATAGATCAAGAAAACGGTTTTGGTGAGCTCGAACGTGTATTATGAAGTACAAATTTTCGGCCGAAGCCTTTTCAAGTACAGATTTAATGGCATGCTAGAAAACCGACACTAAATCTTTCCGCCGAGGAGTGTTATTCAGATTGACAGCGCTAGCAGACAAGTAAACAGACAGCTTAAGATAATAATAGAGCTGTCAATGAAACTAATTAAAAACTAATCAACGCTCAAAAGACTTTACAAGGAAGTAAAATAAGATAAAATAAAATCGTTCAAGAAAGGTCACAAAAAGAGGATCTTGCAAAAAGACAAGCAAAAAAGGATCATCTTAACATCCAATTGACGTCCACAACAACCATTCATAAGAATGTTGCTGCTTTGACGACAATGCATCGCTTCAACAGTTTCGATTTAGTGTCGCTTTCTTAGCCTGCCATTAAATCTGCACTTGAAAAATGCTTCGTCCGAAAATTTGTACGTCATAATACACGTTCGAGCTTATAGTTTTCTTGATCTAAACCGGCATAGCTCGATGACACCGTTGATTGACACATGCAATTCATGTTAACTCACCACGGGAAGATTTCGCTGCAACACCTATCATCAGTCCAAACATCAAGAGGGGAGACTACATCAATCAAAGCAGTCGCGACCTCTCGTGCAGGAAAACATAGATGAAAAAACATGGAGCCTTGCAGGCACCCCAAATTATAATACCAAGCAACGGTCGATCAATGTAACTACAAAGAAAAGTTGATAATTACGACATATATGATTTCCTTTCTTATCTTAAAAACAAATAACCAATGTCAAAAAACCAAACATTCAGTATCATAGAAACACTACGTGTCCGAATCGTAGAAGGCTGTTATACGAAAGGAGTAAGACACCGTGATTGCGTATACCAGTTCAACAGTCTTCATCAGTAATGCATTACAATTCAATTCTTCGTAGTTACTGGTCTCAAATGCACTTCAATACTATTATCGAACGGAGAGAAAAATGAAGTTTACGTCGGTCAATAAAACGATGACTGGTGTGAAGAGAGAAATGAAGCAGCAATAGACAAACGACTACATTCTGAATCGGTCTCAATCATCATCTTCAACAGCATTTTCAGGCTTAGACGACGACTTCAGCCGCATAGGCAGGCTACCTGTAGGTAAGTAGAATTTCTTGCTAAGTAAAATGGGCAGCACATTTGTGGCCTGTTACCCCAAATATGCGTTAATTTCAAACTACTGAGTATATTCCGTAAGCTTGCATTAAGTCTTTATTTCCAGTTCCCTGAAACACGTATTCATCAGCAATGCATTTTAATTCAATTCTTCATAGGCAGTGGGCTAAAATGCACTTCAATGCCATTATCAAACGGAGAAAAAAATTGAGTCAACGGCGGTCAATAAAACAATGACTGGTGTGAAGTGAAAAATAAACAGCTGCTTATTTGAAATGGAAGATATCACAAAAGCCGTACATTTCGCTAAACAAAAACCTATCACGTTTCACTATAGGGTGATGTGCACGCAACTTAAATAACTCCCAAACAGTTGGTATCTCCAGAAAAATTCTCCAGTTGAATTTCAGATAGGGAATTCATCAACAATTTCAACTTTTAAGATATCTGAAATTCGTTAAGATGGATCTAAAATATAGAAATTGTACCCATCTAGCTTTAGTGAGAATGATCTCAGGGCACTTTGGCTTTTAAGATTTCATGATTTACGTCCGATTCAGATGGGTGACTATTCTCATTGTATTTACATCAAAGCCCGCGGGAATGGAGAACTGTTAAACATCTCTACATGTTATCGGTTATCATTGACGTTTCTTGTCTATGGTGACTAGAAATTTCAGGTCATCAATCCTTTTGCTCTCAATAAATTCTCCAGAGGACATAGAAATCGTAACAAATGAGGGCTATGATAGACATGGCTAGGTGTATTTTATAACGGATAGAGGATGGATATGTGATTCTGTGGACATAGAGAGGGAAATTATTTGATGAATCCCGAGGGCTTTAGCCCGAGACTTATGTTTGACTTTTTAATTGACTCATGTTTGACTTAGCTTGGCTGTTTCATCCATGTTTTTGTCATTGGGTGATGGGCCCATAGTCTCTTCTGTACCAAGTGTAAAAGCCAATAAACCATTGCCTGATTTATATGACGGTGTCTGCAACTGTTGAATATGCAGTATCAAGTCGAAGTTAGCAGCAGACATCGCAGAGCATTTTGAAAGATTTTCAGATTCAAGACTACACTCACATTTGGAATGAACAAAAAATTCTTCACTAAATCGATTCCAACCACTTCGGACGGAAAAATATATATATTTCAAAATTCTAAGGATGCGAGATTTGTTAGTATCCTCTAGACCTAAAAAATACTTTTTGAAAAACAGCTCTATACCCGACTATTTCATTCACTAAATCATCTTATTATCTTGCTTACTTCACAGAGATCACGCATCAAATAATTCGAATCTCCATTTCATACCTGCTAATAGTCTAAAGTCACCTGACTGAAAACTCAACAGGAAGTTAAGCGTTTTACATGAAAAAAATAAATAAATGAACCTTGTTTATCTTCGGAAGCACATTAGGCATGGAGACTTTCTTCCATGTGGCCGAGGTGTTATTTATCCCACTCTCATTCCTTTTGTGCAAGAATGTTTTGAGTGTTTAGCAAGAATGCAAAGTGTACCTATTTTAAAAGTCTTAGGTTTGACCCGGCCAACGTTTGACCAAAGGTCTCTCGGACGCAGAGCCAACACTAACATAAGGCCACAGCGCCGGTCATGATCAGATCTCTTCAAAATGTAAAGGATGATCTGCATGGAATGTCATGTTTCTGTCCGGAAACTATCAGCCGGTACGAGGAGGCGACAACAGATTTTCTTTTCATTCTTGTATTGATGAGAGAAAAAGGACATCAAATATTGTGGAAATCGAGTTGTAGTTAAGTGTAACAAACTACGTTTTACCGCAAGAAGATTTGTCGGTAGGTTTCCTATGGGATTTCCGTTATTTTCTCTGTTTCCATGTGTAGTGGAGAAGAATAATTCTTCTATTGCAAATTGTGTAAACGAATTCGGAGGTTATATGTAAAGCAGTTGCTTAGTCGTAGCAAAGTATATTTTTTAATATGCTGAATATTTTTTCAGATGGGTTCAATGATTGAGAAGTCATTATTTCGGATTTCTTTATCTGTTTAATTTACACTCCACAGTAAAATACACGAGCTTTCGATGGCTCTCGGCACACCTTAATCATGTGATTTATTAATAAAAATCCGAAATAATGACTTCTCAAAGTATATTTTGCCATTTTGAGGGTATACGCATTGATCAGTAAAATTCTCAACAGTCATATAGGCTAATTTAGAGAAGCATCTCGCAATTGAACAATTAAAAGCTGACTGACATAACAAATTTTTTATTAAATTTTCCGATCCTTGCGCATAGTTGAGATAAAGTTTTGTATAGATTTCTACATTTATCATATCTGAAAAATAGGGTGCTAGATCTTCTTGTCATGTTTTGGAGAGCAGATTAATCGCATGTCGTCAGTGTATTGCATCTGGAGATCATGTCTCCTCTCCCTGTACTTTTAGGGAGATAGTATGCTATCTCTGACAATACTACATGTAGTTTGCTCTTGTCCATCCGGGTTTGATCATATTACAAAAGATGACTTATCCACCCACCAGCGCAACACTATAAGATCACCCGATCGGCACGTTTCAGCCAACGCATATTCCTACTTTAAAAAACGGAAACATTTTGGACACCACAATTTCGAACAAACGTAATCACTGTCCGCACGTACTTTTCGTGTCGTATGGATGACGACTGGTTTCCTGGGATGCTTGCAAAAATGCAAATCAAGTAGGCCTGTTTAGGCATCTGGTAGGTTGGGAATTGTAGCTAAGATGATAAGGAGTAGTAGGATGTTGTACAAGTGAATAAATCATAGGTACAAAATCATAACCTATAGCCATACCTACGTATCCCCGTATGATAGCAAAATTCATTTCTTTCGACATTTTGAGTCTCAGCATTTCATGAATTCACGCGTCTTCTTGCATAGGTATAAATGCTGTCAGTATTTTTTGGAGAGACTACTTCAGAGAAAACTACTATGGAGAAAACTATATTAGCAAAAAAATATTTATAGTCTTATACACACGGATATCATAAAAAAATGTTGTGTACTAATGAACGCTATGCGACATTTCACCATGTCAGACGGAAATTGTCACGAAACCCCATGATTTCTGGGCAGCTACTTTGGTGAGCTAACTTTTATATTGCCTATTATTTATTCATTTAGTGATATTATATATTATATATATTTATTTAGTGAGTTTATATATTTAGATAGCTAACTATATCGCCATATTTCAGCAATTTTTCAATTGTAGGCCTCATGGATGGTACGAACAATCGCTAATATCGGCTTGATTCAACTTCTATAGGAATGGTAATTTTCTTTGTCCAATCGCAGACCTAGTTAGTTAACACATGACTTCCAATAAATCGTGAATTTGCTGACGCCTGGCTGACTGTTCGGTGGTGCCAACTACTGTATGTAGTCGAAATATGAAATGTTCGCTCCATTCAAGGAACGCGCGAAAGTAGATTCGAATTCTGTAGGACAGGTTAACAGTTGATTTCAAGAGTGGTTTGATAATGTCTTCTTATATCCCACATATCATATAAAAAGAAATTAAAAACTATATTTTTATGATGTTCCAAGCTATTTCAATATGGAGTGTCTGACACAACGTCTCAGACACCCCAAACGTAAACCAAGTGGCCTTCATTTTGACGTAATCCAACCGCTAATGCATGTACGTGTATTTCACGGATATATTATTAATAGCAATTGCACTTGAACTATAAGTTGCTTGTATGGGTATGAGACATACATGTAAGCCAGAAGTCAAAAAAGACACCTTTCCAAATCTGCGACAAAGATGTTTAGTGACAGCCATCAATGAACGTTTGAATTCTCCTTAGACATCTGCTGATTCAAAAATAAACTTTCAAGATGAAAAAGAAAAGCAGCATGAAAGGATACAAGAAGATCCCACATACTTCGCCGGTTTTGCTAGTGGAACAATCCCGGTTGGCGAAGTTGGTCATGCTGTGAACTTCGCCCTTCGGATAAAGATAAAGATAATCAATACAAGCAGTAAGATGTCAAAATGAGAGGTAAGCTTACTAGCACTTGTATGTCGAACTACTTCTTAAAGAATCAATGAACATTGCTTCCAGTTACCGTCTCTGTGTCCCTTTTTCGACAGTGATGCATGCTGCTTCAGATGTCCACTTGGTAGCCTAAAAATTGAGTTCATTAACTCCATCTTCGGTCTGCAAATAGCTATCAGATGGTTTCAACATTTTGGCACCACTGCGGTCCTGTCACAGAGAATGCTCCCGACTCCACGGTTGAGTAGACTGAGGTCACTATCTCTAAAATGTAGACAGTCACTATTCAATTGCGCATTTTATCATCATAATCTTATGTTTTTTAAATCATCTACATGAACACATAATCAACGGGATCAATAAAGTTGAGGAAATGACCGCTTCCGGAATTTACGCACCCACCCTCATTTTTAGTACATTCGTGATCACATTCTGAAAATCACAACTATGCGCGAATATGCGTTTCAGTACCAACATTCTAGTCATTGAGATAAGGACCAATATAAAATTCAGTTAAAATCCATAGCAAGTGTGATGTGATTGTCTCGTCTTTAGGAGTTAGCATCTATATTTGAGGATAAACATTTGTCTGAGATCAAGTTCCTCCAAAGCTGATCAATGATATGTTGGTAAAGGCTTCGTCTTGGTTTTGGCTTCAGTGCAATTAGACATGCAAGGGACTTTTGTAGCTAGGCATGTAGATTTGACAACTGATATTGATCAATACATAACATGAAACAGTAAAATTATTCTAACTACCAGATGTGAAAATTTTGGAACAACATTTTCTTGAAACGCAATACACGACACCGAAACTGAATAGCACAATTCACAAATGAAAGATGATGTATTTATCATCTTTGTGATCTCAAATGCTAAGTATTTCAATAATAATCATACATTTGAGACAAAGAATCCCGATGCTTATTATTGTGGGGCGACACAATATATTTTGAAGTTATGGGAAATTACAAAACTTAACAAATGAAAGTGAAGGAAGAGATAGCAGACACATAATCAAATTAAATGCTAAAGTATTAGTTAATATATATATTTTTTTTTTGCAAAATGAAAATCACAATGTCAGTAAGGTCACGTAGCTAAGTTGTCGTGGGTTGGTATGAGTTATTGAGGAAGAGATGAGATGATAAATAGGATGATCAATATCAGTGTATACCGCTTTTTCTGAGTATCACCCGCCCTCAAGTGGAACCCGCACCTAAATTTATCAATGAGTAGATTTTACGAGATTTATTACAAAACCAACTTCATTGGAGTGTGGCTACACATAAATCAGACGGTTTACATCGTCAAGCAATTAACGGCTGTCAGTAATTAATATTGTTCAGTATTGGCATAACTACAGATCCTGATTTCTAAATTATCAACGTGAGATAGATCACTATTATTTGATTGCCCCCATGTGTTTCTTTTAAGACTTACTGAATGCCTACAGCTGCTTTGTTTTAGAAATCTACATTAATTGTTATCTTTAGCATGGGTTACACTTCTTATAAAAAAGATAGAATTCATAATTGCTTAACTAGCACTAATCTCAACACAAGTATTGCGCTTCGAGTTCACTGTCAAACTGTTATGATTGTTTTTATCTTAAATTTCCTCATACTTGTTCAGTAGGCTATACAGCGCATTGCATAATAGCATTCTCTTAAAACGCAGCAGATGCTTACCCCATAGACTGTCAACCTCTTGCAAGAGCGACCGTCCTAAAGGATCAGCCTCAGCACCAACTCTCTTCAACACCTCACGTAAATAACAGGCATCTTTTCGACAACGAGCAGAAAATTCGTTCATGCCGATGACATTTGTTGTACCCGGCGAGCTCGAACTTTTACGAACAGAACTCAACGCTGTGCTAAATGATGACATAATAATAATAATCTTTATTTCTAGACTCACAATAAAAAAGTAATTCGGTGAGTGCAATTACAGAAACACAGAAGCGCGTTGCAGGCGTATGGTCACAGGAAGTCGTTGGATTGATGCTGGGGAAACACACTGCACACTGCCACACTGCCAAGCGAGTCGATCAAAACGTTGTGTGATGAGATAAAAGTCAGCAGACGGCAAGCGATGTATCCACTAGGTACAGGCGAGCGAGGGATTGATAAGCAGTTGCAAACGATGAATGATGACTAAGCAAATATTATGTCTGATATGACTTGAGATTTGAGAAAAAATGCGAGAAAGCACTTTATGTAATTGAATAAAGTAAATCCATGGTAAAATATCTGTAGAATAGCAAGAAGATGAGGTTCGTAATCAATAATACAAGGTGGGTCCTGAGGTTGAGGCGGAGAAACTAACACGATGGCGGTTAAGTATAGTTAGCAGAAGCAACAAAGCAGAAAGCAAGCCGCAAACAGGAGCTGCGCGGCAAGACGACCGCACAACAGCCTGCCTAAGTGGCGAATGAAACAGACATCTAATATAGTTGACTTATGTACTCGATGAAGACTACAACCAAGTAACACGAAAGACTGTTTCTACCGGGTTTTACATAAACAACTGTCAAAAAGGCGATCAATTTGACGTGCACATTGACAGTTTTCGTGTATATCCCATGAACCCAAGCCTGCATACCTTGGATCGAACGTCATCCTACAATGAACATCTGACAAAACCGAGCTAAAAAATACAGACAAGAAGTAATCTTTGAATATCATCGCTGGCTAAACGTGGGACACTGATGCTAATGTACTGCCTGAAACAGGACTGGTATTATACTACCAAACAGCTGAACACTGCTATCCTGTTTGGAAAACTAAGCACATTGCAAACGAGTCGATGTCCAACTAAATTAAGCCATGCAAACTATGTCCGGTGCCATCAAAGCAATGAAAACTGACTGGCTTCCCGCACTCACCAATACTGCTCCACTTGACCTCAGAGAGAAACAGCAACTGTGTGCGCATCGAATTCCATTGAATAAGTTCAAAATTTGCACCTTCTTCACGACAGCGCGCATCCGCCAACTCTACGCCTTCCGTTTCATTACCCAGTGTGGCGAACCTTTCCAGAACTTCTTTATAGATCCTTGCAGCCTTGCCGTGGACGCTCCTAACAAGGCTCTCGTCGCAGATACGATCCGTGATCTGCCTCGTGCGAAGCTACCTTGTGGTAAATTGACGCTGCTCAATCGTCTACGCTGCCGCGCGGGTAGTTCTTGTGAGACACTGCGTAAATGAGGCCTTCATGAGTCTCCATTCAGCGAATGTCAGACAATGGAGCATATCTCAGATGAGTGCCCTTTCATGAATTATGGTGACAGATCTGCCTTTCACTAGTGTGGTGCTGATGCTTGATTTGGCGTCAAGTCCACTTGATTTGAAAGTTCACGGTTTTTTATATACTTTTGAGCATAGAAATATAGAGGCACTTACTGCAAAAAAAGCAATCAATTGTACTTTAAACATGTATCTGTGAGATAAATTCTGACCTTATCTCATATATGTGTGTGAATAAATCAATTGTGAGTAAACTCCTTCATGTACGATTGAAGATTTTAAGCTTGATTTAGATAATAGAAGAAGAAAACGCCTTAAAAGAATCGCCGAATAAAAGGCGCCACCATCAAAAGATAACTTCTTCTGAACTCACAAATATGCTTAAAATATCCACCTGTCTCCAGCATTTGATTGGGGAGATAAGAGGACAATTGCTGTCATCGGAAAGCTCGCACTGCGCTACCTCGGTCATCATTTGCGACCAAGGAGATGACACTTGCTATGGTCAGAGACGATTTTGAGGGTTTTTTCAATTTTATTAAAAAAAAAAAAAAACAAATGGAACTCGGTAGAGCATACTACCTCCAATCATCTGTCTTGACCATTTTTAGAGCGATGACCTTCTGAAAAAGGCATTCGGCGATATGACAACAAATCAATACCAACACAAAAAGAGTTTTACCTAAACTAGCGCATGAGTTTCAGAAGCCAGTAGAAACAATTAAAAATACTTGTAACAGCAGAAACAAGCTAGCAGACTATCGTCCATTGAAACTCCGCAAATGATTACTATCAAAAAGATGCTCGCTTTTCGGAAGTAGATGTTGGAGTCATAATTTTTGTTTCCTGGGTGGCTCATTGTCTCATAGGATAAAAGGGAATAACTGATGACTGACAATGAGAAATATATAAGATAAGTGAAAACAGCTGCAACAATGATATCGGTTTCAATCTACAAAAGGAAAAAAAGTATGAGCATTTTGGACGAGAAAGAGAAGAAGTTCAAGTGAAGATGAGAAGGATGAAGATAAAACTGAAGCAGGTAGAATGCTACTGGATACAGTTTTACGTAATTTGCAGTAGCTCGTTCCGATAAAAGCGAAGTGAAAGAGCGCTGACTATCAAAATTGAACAGTGCTCAAAAGTGAAGTTAATCATACAGCACGAAATGATGAGCAGATAAAGAAAGCAAATACCGAGAAAAAAATACGCGCCCATCAAGCAATCATGCCTGTGAAAAAGCAGGACTTCTTGAGGTTTCTTGCAATATTTTGTTTAGTCATCCTGACATCTGTAAATCACCAGATTTTCGCAGTCATTTTTGCTCCAACGCATATTGTTGTAGCTTGAGTACTCAGATATTGATGTTATGCCTAATCAGCTACTATGTGATTACTTCCTAATAAACATTCTCACTACATTTCACTTATTATCCAAAGCATAATGAAAAATCAATATACTTTGGCCTTTAACGAACCCTATTAGACTTCTTAGAAACATGGTCCTACAGGGCCACAAAGGTAAAAATGAGCAGCAGAATCAAATATCTCAAGTAGGCGTCTATCATTAACACAAATTTTCAGCT